>CAMXCT020006412.1:222500-423079 GCA_947184155.2 Cladocopium goreaui
ACAATGGGTCCCGCTTCTCAGAAGTGTACGAGCAGCACCCAAACTACGTGGCCTGGATTTCGGCAAGATCCGCAACGGCCAACGTCGCCATGCAGGACTTCATCATGTATGCTCAAGCTCGAGAAGCCCTGGAACATCGAGCACTGAGAGCCAGCGCGTGAATGCAGCACCCAAGGAGCCGGTCTATGATGATCTACTGATTGAAAATGAAGATGAAATGAAGTGGCTCATGAACTGCATTCACCATATGCCAAGACGCACCCGTAGGATAGACCTGCTAGAGGTGTACACCGAACCAAACAGTAAGTTAGTTGATGAAGTCAGGAAACAAGGGGGTCAAGCTGTCAGATTCACAAGGGATGATGGGGATTTATCCACTCATGCCGGGCAAGTAGCTTTGTTGAGAAAGATATTCCTTCTGAATCCCAAGCATATATGGCTCGCTCCAGAGTGCCGTCCGTGGGGTCCATGGAGCAGATTCAATCAAATGCGCGGAATCACAGCCTTCAACCGAGTGCAAGAGGACCGCAGTCAAGCACAAACTCACCTGCGCTTATGTGACCTGATTTTTAAGATTCAGATTTCCAAGGGAGACCACTGTCATGTTGAAAATCCAGGTCCCTCCAGCATTTGGCATCAGAAGGAATTCGAAAGAATATGCCGTTGCACAAAGCCAGCATTTTTCGATCAGTGTGCGTTCCAGCTGAAACATCCGGAGACTGGGGAGCTCATGAAAAAGAACACCCGTGTACAGACCTCTTCCGAAAAAGTTTGGAAAGCACTGGACAGCCGTTTTTGCAATAGGAATCATGAGCATGCCCAGATAGCCGGATCGTGTCATTTCAGGGGTCAGCGCATTCCCCTATCTCAATTTGCCTCGTTTTATCCCACGGCACTTGCCAAGAGCATAGCCAAAGCCGTAATGAGCCCGATGCCAGACCCACTTGATTTGCCGTCTGCCGCATTCGTTCATGATGGGTTTCCAGCAGTTGAAGTTGAGGGACCACCCAAAAAGAAAAGCCGGTTTCAGGTCCCAAGAGGTTTGAAACGCGAACATCAAGAAGAAGAACCACCTAGACTAGAAGATGACACCTGGAATGAAATCATGAACAGCCTGCGCCAGAGCCTGCCCAAGTCAGGCGTGCAACAATGGGATGGCCCGCACCAAGAGCTCATCAAGAAAAT
This sequence comes from Cladocopium goreaui, assembly GCA_947184155.2. Lineage (NCBI taxonomy): Eukaryota > Dinophyceae > Suessiales > Symbiodiniaceae > Cladocopium > Cladocopium goreaui. The sequence continues at coordinate 223,686 of CAMXCT020006412.1, forward strand.
CCAAAGCTTGTGTCCCGAGCACCAAATCCAAGGAGTCATGGCATGTAAGGGGAGAGAAAAATTTATGACTCACCCGGATAACTTGTCCCATAGAAGAACCATAGTGACTAGCCGGGGTAAACATGAAGTTCATGACTTAGGTTGGGAAGACCTCCGAGAAATGTCCAAGAACCAGCGCAATCGGAAAGCTTTCCCATCTCATGTCATGGTTTGTGTGTTCGGTCGACCGATCGAAGCTGGAGCCAGTAATTCGGAGCCTGCAAGGTCTGCACTAGAACCTCCCCGAGAAACGGAGGACACAATTGATGTTCCAATGGACCAACAGGATTCCATGGAAAAGCCGTGTGACAACGTAGATGTCCCAGCCAGCACATGGACCTCCGCAGCAGCAACCATCTCCGGACCAAAATTCCTTGCGTTAGAACCGACCAAGCAAAGGGTTATCCAGAAGTTACATAATAACTTAAGCCATCCAACTGCAGAAAGACTGGCCAAGCACTTGGCAGAGCGAGGAGCTTCCACTGAGATGATTGATGCAGCCAAAGAATATCTTTGTGCCTCATGCGCCGAACGCAGACCTCCGTCGCTGAATCCACCAGGTGTCCTGAAAGAAGCACGTGACTTTAACCAGCGAATTTCTTTGGACGGTTTCGAGTGGAAAGGTCAGACTGGTTTTCAAGGGTATGTTATACACATTATCGATGAAGCCACTCAGTTTCACTTAGGACACCGATCATGCCGCGACACTGCAAGCACATGGAAAGTCTTTTCCGAAAGCTGGCAAGCATGGGCCGGAACGCCACAGGAAATCATGATGGACTGTGGAGGAGAATTGGTTTCTGATGAAATGAAAAACCTTTTGCAACAGGAAGGAATCAAGCCAATCTTAACAGCCGGACCATGGCAAAGAGGTAGGGTAGAACGTCATGGGGGGGTCGTCAAAGAAATGCTGTCCCGTATTGACAACAGTAGCCCTATCAAAAATGATCGAGAGTTCGACCAAGCACTGTCCCAAAGCTTCCGAGCCAAGAATGCCATGTCATGTATCAATGGATACAGCCCCGAACAAGCCGTTTTGGGACGCGCCACAAAGTTGCCAGCCTCGATTTTAGGTGACCAAGATGACACAGCCCATCTACAAGCCACTGGCGACAGCCCAGAAGCTGATCGTTTCCGAGCAGCTTTGGAACTCCGAACGTTAGCTAGAAAAGCCTTTGTTGAAAGTGACAATTCCCAAGCCATCAGAAGAGCCCTTCTGAAACAATCTAGAGGAGTTCCAATAGAATGGCAATGTGGCCAGCCATGCATGTTTTGGGATCGTCGCAAGTCACCAAATATGTTGGAGAAAGGTAAATGGTGCGGTCCAGCACAAGTTGTTCTCACAGAATCCAAGACCATTGTTTGGGTGACACACATGAACCGTTTGCTTAGATGTGCACGTGACAACCTCCGACCAGTCAGTTTGAGAGAGCTTCAGCACCATCCGACTTTCAGCCAACAAGTCGAGCTCGCGCGTATCCAACAAATGTCAAGTCAATTGCAGGCACGACTCCATGATCGAAGTGGCATGTTCCAGTTCTCAGACATGGGTGAAGACCCCATTGTAGATCCCGAAGAAATCAGCCGTAGAGAACACACAGCCTTACAACCCGAAGAAGAACCAACCCGAAGAGCTTCCAATATAGAAGTCCCTGAAATGTCATTGGAAACTCCAGTTGAAACACCAATACCCAATGACAATTTTGAAAGCGACCATGCCGGATCTTCATATGAACCTTCACTTGCACCTTCAAACCCAGCGGAAGGGGGAGAAAACATGGGAGAAAACTCACATGTATCATTTGGGGAAGCATCCTCTGTAGGGGAGAGCCAGGGGGAAAATAGTGTAGCTCATCATGTAGCCACTGCTGATAACGTAGTCCACGATGCCTGCATAGTGGAATCTGTTCCTGATGGCCCTGTCTTACAAGGTGACGAAGACACACTTTGGACAGATGCGATTGACCAATCGCTGGACCATTGCAGTTTTGAATTCGAGATGCCCTGGCAGCTGATGGAAAGAGTATCACATCAGCCCAAAACCCACGCCGTGCTTTTGACAACCGCGGCCAAAAAGTCCCGAGCCGAAGTGAGGTATTCCACGCTTAGCTCCGAAGAGAAGCAACTCTTCGATCGAGCTAAGGACAAAGAGCTCCGTTGCTGGCTTGAAACAAGCACCGTGAAAAGGATCCTGAGGAATCGCATTCACCCTGATAGAATCATGACCTCGAGATGGATCCTCACATATAAGCCAGACCCAACTTCACCAAGTGGGCATAAACACAAAGCCCGCCTTGTTGTCAGGGGTTACCAAGATCCGGAAATTGATCAAGTAAACACCGACAGTCCAACACTTGGAAGAGATGCCCGACAACTCCTTTTTCAAACAGTGTGTTCCTCAGGTTGGGATATCCAAAGCTTTGACATCACGACCGCATTCCTCAGGGGAAGAGCTGATGGTAGAGAACTAGCCATGGAACCAGTAAGTGAGTTACGGGACCTCCTGAAAATGGGCAAAGATGAAGTATGTTTGCTGGAAGGAAATGCATACGGAAGGGTTGATGCACCACTACTCTTCTATCGTGAACTTCGCAAGCAGCTGGAAAGTTTAGGCTTTAGTGTTTGAAAAGGCACTGACCAAACTCCACAAAATCTTGCCCTTTGGACAAAGAGAATACCGAAAGTTCAAGTTCACCGGATTGGACATCGAACAATTGCCAGACAACTCCATTCGAATTAGCCAAGGGGAATATATCAATAAGATAGATCCCATAAACATAGCTAAGAATAGGAGAGTCCAAAAGGATGACAACGCCACTGAACAAGAAGTTCAGGACTTGCGTGCCCTGTGCGGCAGCCTCCAGTACGCTGCTGTGCACAGCCGTCCGGATCTGGCAGCAAAGGTGTCGTTTTTACAGAAAAGCATCCCTCAAGCCAAAGTTCAGCATCTTTTAGATGGTAACAAAGTTCTGTTGGAAGCGAAAGAGACGGCACCGACTGCTATCCAGATACGTCCGCTGTCTCTGGAAGATACCACCTTTGCAAGTTTTGGTGACGCCAGTTTTGCATCCGCCTCTCAGCTCCGAGCGCAACAGGGGTTGTTTATAGTTGCATGCAGTAAAGCACTGAGTGAAAACAAAACGTCTGACATCAGTCCTGTTGCATGGAACTCTAAGCAAATTGGCCGGGTAGTCAGGTCAACGCTGAGCGCTGAGGCGTATGCAATGAGTTCATCCCTGGATAAGCTGACATGGATCCGATGTATGTGGGCCTTCATCCACAATCCAAGCTTTAAATGGCAGCACCCAGAAAAGTCTCTACAAGATGAACCAAAGGCACTGTTGATCACTGACTGCAAGTCCCTTTTTGCTATCCAAGTTGGCAACTCCTAACTGCCAAGAATGGAGAACAACTGTGGAAGTCATGCTGATCAAACAACAGTCAGATGGTCATACACAATGCCGATGGATTTCGACAGCCATCATGTTGGCAGACTGCCTTACGAAGCCGATGGATGCCAGCTTTTTACGAACTGTTTTGCATTTGGGTCGTTTTCGTATTTTCGATGAAGATCAGACACTCAAAAACAATACCCATAAGAAGATGGCATCAAGATGGATGACCAAGCAAGATGAAGGCACATCCACAAAAGAAAAGACACCAGTGTGAAAAGCCAATATATGCCTTGGATGTGCCTTGCAGGTGTACCAGCATGGAGACCTCGCTGTTCGACCGGGCCAATGGCTCAAGTTCCGCAAGGTGTGGAAAACAAGCAGCGCGGACGCTGCACAAATCCGAGAAGTGTAACGTTGGACGTTCATCCATAGGCACAGGGTGCCGGCTAAGCCTTTTGGGGTGTGGTTACCCCTTTTGTTGGAAACCCCGAAGGACTAGGGGAAGCTGGGTCCCTACCTTTGTAGACTCCTCCCCGAGCTACACATACATACATATATATATACATACATACATACATACATACATACATAAATATGTACATACATACATACATACATGCATGCATACATACATACATACATACATACATACATACATACCATACATACCATACATACCATACATACCATACATACCATACATACCATACATACCATACATACCATACATACCATACATACCATACATACCATACATACCATACATACCATACATACCATACATACCATACATACCATCCATACCATCCATACCATACATACCATCCATACCATCCATACCATCCATACCATACATACCATCCATACCATCCATACCATCCATACCATCCATACCTACATACCATACCTACCATACCATACCTACCATACCATACCTACCATACCATACCTACCATACCATACCTACCATACCATACCTACCATACCATACCTACCATACCATACCTACCATACCATACCATACATACCATACATACCATACCATACATACCATACCATACATACCATACCATACATACCCCATACATACCCCATACATACCATACCATACATACCATACCATACATACCATCATACCATACATACCATACATACCATATACCATACATACCATACATACCATACATACCATACATACCATACATACCATACATACCATACATACCATACATACCATACATACCATACATACATACATACAATACATACATACAATACATACATACAATACATACATACAATACATACATACAATACATACATACATACATACATACATACATACATTACATACATACATTACATACATACATTACATACATACATTACATACATACATTACATACATACATACATACATATCTATATATATATGTATGGGTAGACATACATGTGTATATATATACATACATGTACATATATATATATACATACATATATGTATATATATGTACATATATATATATGTACATATTTATACATATATATATATATGTACATACATGTATACACATATATACATATGTATTTCCACATATATATATATACATCTATACACAGATATACAAATATACATATATACATATTTACACATATACACATATACACATTTACACATATACACATTTACATATATACATATATACATACATATATACATATACACATATATGCATATATGCATATATGATATATGCATATACATATATTTACATATATACACATTTACACATATAGACCTATATATATAATTGAGCCCGGTCCCCGACCCCCACACCCCCTCCCATCCCCCCCCAATGGTATCCCCCCCCACTCCTAACCCCCCCCCACCCCCCCAAAACCTAGTATTTGCATGTTATTTGCACATATACATACACATATACACATATATACTCCCCTTTCCACCCCTCCAACCTCGCATCTCTACGTTATTTGCAGCACTTGAGAGCCACGACCTCGTCAACGGACCTTGTCTACCTGTATATTTCTATCATAACCTTTTTTTCGAACCGCCTATAGCGTGCCTCGCACATGGTTTACAACATATTTGCTACCTATGGATTACGCAAAGCTTACCTATGCAAACCTAGACATATGTACAGTAGAAAAACAATAAATACATATATATATATGCACATTCTAGATACTACAGATTGATATCTTGATCTTGTATCTATCACATATTTCGTTTACATTGTACATACTGTACACGTATATATATATATGTATATATATGCATATATATATGCATATATATATAGATACATAAACTCTAGATATACAGCGTGTATTGCTGTCGATATTCAATATACCACATATACTATGTAAAATTTATTCAACGAACATATTTACCTATATTGTATATATTACATCTACTGTGGATACAGTACATGTGGCATATACTATCTATATTCTATCAAAAACCACATATACGATGTATATATATATATGTTCAATATATATATATATATATATGTCAAATATATATATATATATATATATTATATATATATATAGATTGCATATATTCTATTTATATCTTACATATTATATATATGTTTATATATATATACACTACACATACACTCTATATTACATATAGTATATCCATTCTAATTATCGATACATATGCATTATATGCACTATAAAGACTACATACACCATGGCTTGGCTGCTGAGAAAACCCCCCCTCCCCTGCCACAGGGGGGGGGGAACCATCTGGCTGGGTGGGGGGGGGGTGTGGGGGTCCCTGCTCTTATATACATATATACACATATACACATATAGACCTCTATATATATACATATATATATATATACATATATACATATATACATATACACATATACATATATATATATATACAGAGAGAGAGAGGGGGAGATTGAATTGTTTATGTTTGCATATATGTGATTGTGACCAGAAAAATGGCAATGTGTGTAGTAAATGTTGGGAAACGTCTTGGGGGAATTAAAGCATCTCCTATTTTGAAACATATCAAATGAAATCCCGACCCAATGCCAAGAAATTTGGATTCTCGATCCCAATGCGAGTCTCCGCTCAAGTAATGTACCCCAATCGGCGTGTGGCCATTGAAGGCCGTTTTGAATGTTGAGCCGGGCTGCTTGTCACTGAGAATTGGCAAGATCCCCATGCTGTTTGCAATCCCTTTTACTGGTTGGTTGAAAGGGATTGCAAATCATATAATGTATCTAGATAGAGACATAGACAGATGGATGTAGAGATGGATGGATGGATCCATCTGATGGATAGATGAACAGGATAAGAAAAGTGAAGATCATGGGAACTAGATTATCTTAGATAGGATAAGATCAGATGCGATAGGATACATAAGATAGATAAGATTGGATTGGATTATACAGATCAAATGGGATTGGACTGGAGTAATTTGAATTACATTTAGGCTTGTGTTTAGATTAAGATTAGACCAAATAGGTCAGGATGGATTGATGTATTGATTCTGGATATAGAAAACGTCCACTACTAATATGATTATGGGTCAGTTCACCCTGGTACCCTGCTGTTCACCCGCACATAGCTAGGACCTAGGATTTAGCTGGATGAATCCCCGCAAATTTATGGAAACTTTATGGCTTTGATCCCATATCAAAGAATCCCCATCTGAGTCCTTCTGCCAATGGGGTACCCAAGAATCCTTCAACAAAATCATCGGTAACTTGATTTGTGGAAATTTCATTGGTATCATCATTTTCCCAATTATTTCCTCAATGATTTTCCCAGCATGTCTCCCAAGTTATGTTCCCAAGAAACAACAAGCACGCCATCAAAAAAAAAACCGCCCAGGCTGGCCTCACGGTTAGCAGCCCACGCCTCAAAGACGGAATCGGTCTCATCATCCTGGACGAACTGCATTTTGAGGGACTTATCTTACTGAATTCCAACATATCCAACATACTTACTGGGAACACAATGGGCACTTGATGTTGGATGATGTTACAATGTTGGATGCTTAAAACCTGAGAATTCCTACGGCGAAAAAGCTGGGGTCCCCGATCAATTTACTGCGTGGCTGCTTTAATTCCACCCCATTGAGCTTGTAGTTCTTCTTACAGCAACCCCCGAAAAGATAGAAAAGTAAATTCTTACCGAAATAGTGACAAATTATTACTCTTTCCTTTTTGGAGGTTACTATGACCGAGAAAAACAATATCATGCACAGGCTTGGTCTCCCCAAATCAATGAGACTTCAAGGGCGGGCAATCCCCGCATGAAAATGTTGGGTTTACCAGCAAGAAATGGCGATTCACCGTTGAAATATTACTTGCAATCATGCAGATTCAGCAAGTTTCATGTCTTCTACTTGGGTCGCTCAGCTGAAGAGTTTGCTGCTAGTCACAGCAAAGAGCTCGTGTGCAGGGTTCGCTATGCTTCTGGCAGCATTGTACTTTGGGCATAGTTGTCTATGAGGTTTACGGTAATTCTTAAACTCCTTGAAAACGGATGGGGGAAAAGGGACTTCTGGTGTAGGTGTGAGTGCTCATTCATATTTCTCTCCACCATGATAATGTCGGACAGTAGAAATGCTGACAAAAAATGGCTACGACTCGATCCGGCCCAAAACTTGGATAGTTTACTAAACATGACTCATCGGTACTGTTTTTTGAGTCATCCCCATCTCTGATCATCTGGGATTTCCCCAAACGCTTCGCCCGCTTTTCTTGGATGCTTTTCCGAGATCGGAGGTGCTGGCGTCTAGGGGCAAATGGCCCCAATTGTCCCTGCGCACCAAATCTAAACTGTGTGCTCACTAGCGGCTGCTCTCAAGTATCAAATAACCCTTTGGAGCCAAAACTCGTTGAAAAGCGAAAATTGCAGTGACTAGCGTTGCGATCCCGCAAGAGAGCCCCACGGCCAGCCAAACATTACAAAGCGATAATATGCCAAACAGTCGTAGGGCACCAACTGCCGCTGATGACATACACCAAAAGAAGATACTAAGCCAAAGGACCTGATCTTGGTTTCATCCCGGAAATACCAATCATTGGAGATCATCATCCTAATTTAGATGAATAAAAACAAAATACATTGCAACCTCCAACCAGAGACCGTACTCCGTTCCTGTGCACCATAAAGAGCACCCTCCAAGGTCAGCAGCAATGGATACACCGCCAAGAAAGGTACCAGCGCTGGACTCGTTCTGGACATCTCGCCCTTGGATCATAACAGACCCAAAGAATGGGGCAGTTCAACATTGTTTTACATAGTTTAACAGTTTAACCTATAGTTTCACAAATATAGTTTAACATATAGTCTAGTGTATATAACATAATATGGTTTAACAATGGTTAACAATGTTTAACATATATATAATTTAATTAATATAGTTCAACACTGACCAAGATCTGAGGTTTGCCTTACATGCTGAACACCCCCATCACTGAGAAAGAACTAAAGGGAAAGTAGAAAAAGACTGCCTTCAAATTTCAGTCGTCCACCACATCTGGATCACTGGAAAGGATCCAACCAAACTTCCGGCAAAATATCACCACACTTACCGAAGCTGTCAAAGACAGAGTCAATGCCTCAAGAGCCGATTACAAAAAAAAACTGAAGGAGGAGTTGATTGATAAATCTCCTTTCGAGGGGGCCCTTGAAAGTACGGCCATCCCAAAACACCGACAGACTTTCGAATGATCGTCTAGTTGCGCTAGCTAAGAGCCTTCGTAAGGTCCAAAAGGACTTGCGGCTCACAGCCCCGCACTCCTGTCCTTCACAAAATGCTGCAAGAATCGGTGGAATGAATGCTTGTGCCGCCCAGCTGAATGGATTTCCAATCGCCACAGCAGAAAGGAGGAATAGGGTTTGAAAAAGCTGATGCGCAGCAGCAGCTGTGGTTCCAAAGGAACAAGCAGCTGTGGTCATGTTTGCCAGCACCAACATCTTCAAAAAAACAGCCAGGAGGACAGGTCCCGCGAATCGCAAAAAGCGCGAGATCGATCGGAAATTCCGGGGCCAAGCAAAGGGCCGAGGCCATCGGCCACTCTTCACCAGCGCACAGATCAGGTAGGCATAGCCGATCAGAGAGGCAACCACCGAAGCGGCCGCCACCCCAGCCAGACCATATTTTGGGCTCAGCCTGGTGAATTCATCCAAATCGGATCCCACTTGAAGATCATGAAGACATCAGATATCCTAAATATTCCTAAATTATGTTAACCCATTGTCAACTATTGTTAACCCATTTTTCTGGTATTTTTTCATGTGTTAGAAAAAGGTTTATGGTTGCACCACCCAGCAACAGTCCGTCAGCAACAACATTGATCACCATGCCCACCAGGGTGACCATTAGAGGCGTAGCCCCATCTTTGGCCGCCAAACAGAAGGAGGTGGCCACTGATGTGCCGCGCTCGATGGGTGCACCGATGGCCCGGATCTGAAGGTAAATCATGGACAGCGGCAACATCGCCGGGGTGGCGCCCATCAAACGTGTCAAGGGTCCGGCCAAGGCAAAGAGAAATAGGGTCAGAAACAAACCAGAGCTGGTGGCCAGAAAAATGGCGTGCGATCTGATCTTACGAAGCTGTAGTGGATCACCAGCTGACATGCCCAGCAGGCTCAGGGTTGCCGTATTCAAAAAGGTCAACACCAGAGAGGCACTGTCAAAGACAGAAGCTGCGGGTCCCATGGCCGCAAGCTGCAAAGAACTGGACCGACCCAGGAAAGCTTTGTCCACGGTGGTCATCGAGCTGTTGGCCAAGACCAAAAAGAAAGAAGGCAAAACGAATCTTGCAATTTCGCCAGCTGCTGGGACACTTGCAGCTTCAGGGCCTCCATCCAGCTCGGGTGGCTGTCCACTGGGTCCCGAACCCTCAGAATCTGAAATGGTCTCCACAATCGTTGCAGGATCTGTGGTGGTTATACTGGCTGTTTGTTTCGAGCTGGGACGGCTATTTGGCATGTCAGCTCGCATGCGCCGCAGCATTCGGCTCTGAGTATAGGGATCGTAGTACTGTCGCGTCGACTCCAATTTCAAAACAAGCCAAAGCGAGATGAAGAGTGGAGGTATCCAAACGTGACGAGGCATCCATTCCAGACCTGGCCGATCAAGTCGAAGCCTCACCCCAACTGCTAACTAGTACCTTTTTCACGGACTTATATGGGTGTGTCCGAAAATGGGTGCACCCCAAAGTGGCAGTTTTTACTTGGGAAATGATGATAAACCGTTAGATTTTAGGGGTACCCAATCTTAGACAAACCAAGAATAAAATGGTTTGTATTGCCATTTTTGAAACTGCAAGTCTCCATGTTTCCCATGTTTTTTCGACATCAGCCTCTGAGGAAGAACTTCCCCAGCACTTCCGCTTGCACCACAAGGACGTGCCCCGAGGCGATCGCTGTAGCCGGGATCAGGGCCCCGAGCATCGCCGAGCGCAGGAAGGGCTGCAGTTCAAAGAATTCTGCAGGTGGCCTCGTCACCGTGACACACGTGGAATGGGGATCGAATTCAGGCATTGATGAAAATATATGCAACATAAGGAACCATTGAAATTCATAATGATTCATATAAACATATATATATAGTTAAACCCACCTACCACATGCCAAGTAGGGGGTTTAAGACACCAAACGCAAGCAACAACGGCAAGTGACTTTTACCACAGTGTTTGAGCCAAATGTAAATGTGGCAATGCCAAAATTAGTTCTTCACAACTGGAAAGACAAGCTAGATACAAGGGGTGATAAGAGGGATGCCTTACGGCTATTTCTCATGCTTCTCGTTGTGGTCAACAGATCCCCGAAAAACATGATTCCGAGTGGAATTGAGATAACAAATCAAACGCAAGGTTTGCCTATCCTCCCAAGCTGTCCATTTGGAAACCCTTGTTGTTAACCGTCCAACAACAAAACTGATGTCGGGTCTCGCCAGCCATGACAACCACAAGCACCTCATGAGAATGCGAGCAGCGTGCTTATGCAATACCCCTTCTCGCATGAAGTCTGCATCGGACATTGACGATTCAGGCAAGCACGAATTTGGCGCTGACTTCAACTTTTCTTGGAGGGTTCCGGATAACTCAAGTATAGATATGCACACGCCCATCCACTGTATTCATCCCTGATGACCTGAACACTGTGCTCTTTCCCACTGCTAAGCTTTTGCACAATGATGAAGTCTGTGGCGATCCGCTGACCGAACTGGGTAGTCGGGTCAAGAGCCCCCTTGTCCTCTAAAAGATCATGTCTAAACCTTCTCACCTTCTTGCGATACATGGGGCATGCTGGATTCTTCGGCTACAAGCCTACGCATGCGATCAATTGGTTCCTCACCTTTGTCATCACCATCCGATGAATGATCTGGAACATCTGGATCAACCTGTGCTGGCCGCCCCAGAGGGTGTGCAGGCGGTACTGGATCCGCAACTTCACCGGCAAGGCCCTTCGAAAATTGCAACTGCTCTTTGAAAATTGGAACAAAATCATCAACCCGATCTACATAATGAAGCTTACACTTTTCAGCAGAAATTTGAACATCACCTGATGACATTGCAAAGTAGGGTAACTCATTGGGAAGCCAAATGAAAGGTTTACCAGAACTGACCATCTGATCCAAGAAGCGAACAATGGGGCAATCCTCCAGGACTCCATGACGCTGAAACTTGCATTCCCGAAGCGGTCTCCGACCAACTTGACACAAGAGTCACTAGTGTAAGTCCCGTTACCATACCCGATCGAATTATGGGGGAGACGTCGCACCCGGCTTCTTGTAAGATAATTCCAGGGGACTTCCAAAAACCCTATAAAAAGAATTGGTTTTGGGGAATTTTGGCCCTTACAAAAAGCATAGGTTTTTAGCACCCACATTCGACTTCAAACACCTATACCATTTTATAAGGCGATGACTCTCTTCATGATATGAAAGTTGCATCCTACTCGATGACCTTTTTATAAGAAGTTGTGATTTTAGAGAGCGTTTTCGGGCATCATTTTGTAAGGAAACAACTTCTGGTTCCCTGTTTCTGGTTTTCCCGGACTCGTTGATTTTCAAGCAGCCATTTTTGTAAGCAGCTCTCAAATGATTGAGGCGAATCAAAAACATGTACAAATCTGAACAATACTTTGTATCAATGCCTAAAAAGCATATATTCTTTCAAAAAGGTTCTTCTACTCTTGACGACATCTCCTTACAAAATGTCATTGCACACCCTGCTGAGTTCTTTTTTGTTTTTTGATGTTCAATAACAACATCTTGAGCTTACAAAAAGCCTCAAAAAGACAAACTCGATGGTCTTATAAAATGACTTGGCACCTCCAAACTCTTACGAAATGAACACTTGAAAATCTACAACTTTGCCTTTTGGGTGCCCTGTTACAAAATGCCCTGGTTAGGGGGATCATTGTAACTACAAAATGCCTATATATAAACCATTTGTAGTGGGGTCGACCCCTTCCATTCTGTAAGGGAAATTCGAACGGGGATCCGTTACCCGTTTCAAATCTAGTTAGCGTTACTCCAAAGGTGAGATTATTGATGACTTCTTTTGGCAACCCTTGCTGAAAGAATGCACGTTCGGAACCTAGGTCACGACCCGCACCACTACCTGCAATCCACTCAATCTCAAAACTCTTTGAGCTAGTTGACTGAGCCAACATGGCTGGCTGATGCGACAGGATGGCAGGGACACAAAGGCAGGCATCTTTGACACCTACGCCGTTGCTATTCCACAGTGTTGCAATGGTTGCAAACCCCTGTGCGTCAAGCAAACCAACTGCAAAGGACATCATTGTGATGAAAGGACGAACTATGGCATTTACAGACGACTTGAACACTGACCAGGCAGATTTCTTCAAAGTCTCATCCGATTCTTGATGGGACACACTGGATGCCTGTGCACTGGGGAGACCAGCTGAACCCACGCCACAACGAATGCTACGGTTGCTTTTGCAGTTGCCGCTGCCTTTGGCTTGGCTGCTGCTTTTGGTTCGTGGAGGAAAGGACACTGATCACCTCGATTGCAAGTACCCTGTGGATAAAACAAACAAGGAACCGTTGATGCCTTAGCCTTTGGCCTCAGCTTTGCGTCTTTCTTCTCATCAGGCTTTGACTTACCTTTTCCTTTGCCGTCCCCTTTACCAGAACCGGCACCTTTGGAACCTTCGTCACTGGTTTTGGGCTTCGCCTTTGGCTTTGCCTTGGGATGTGAAGTTGGGCTTGGCAAACCTTTGGAACCCTCACCCTTGCCACCTTTAGCATCCTTTAGCACCATCTTTGCTACCTTTGGGGTCATCTGTGGCCACGGCCGCCTTTGGCGCCGGTTTGGCTTTCGGCTGCAGTGACGCCCGAATGGACTCTTCATTTTGGTCCTCCCGAGATTCAGCAACTACAGTCTTTATTTTGTTCATAGGCCACTCCCAACTTCTTGTCTTGGACGTTTCCTTGGAGTCTCGGATGCGATCGATGTGCCTCTGAAGAACCTTGCATCTTTTCACACGGGAATACAACCAAGTGAAACAAGTTGTCTCGGAAGGTTGGTGTGACTCTGAAATTGCGTTCAATACATACTCGATTTTGTGGGTAAAATTATCCAAGTCCTTTGCTGAAAATCCATCTCGAGACAAATCTAGCAAGGCTTGTTGGGTAAATCAAATCTGAAATGTTGGTTCAACACAGAAAGGAAAGCACGGCCACGGGGTGCCTTGCCTGCATTTTGACAAGACTCTGCATATGTTTGGAACTGCATACCTAACTCCCCTTTGAGGTGTTTCGGATCCATCATGAGCGACCGATGTGCATGTCCAAACGTGGGAGTAAACCACTATGCAAAAAGTCCTGCAGTTGCAAACCTTCAGTGAAACATTCCAGCAGCCAGCTCAACACAACATCTGAACCAGCCTGGTTGATGGCAGCAATCCTAGTCAGTATCGTGTTTTTTCATGACCTGAACTCTGCAGCTGAAGCTGGAAGGCTATCAATCTTTATCAAAGATAAGTCCTTGGAACGATACACATCTTTTTTAATGAAAAACCCAACACATTTGATCCAACTCCAATAGACATTGCATGAGCGTGTGGCGACAAAGGATCCCCATAATCAGGTGGACCCTGTGGCGGTCCTGGGCCACCTCCGCCACGCCCGCTACTGTCCGACAACGAGTCACTTCACCCCCCTGACGATCCAAGCTCCACAGGTGTAATGGATACTGTTGATAAAGACAACAATGTTTTGACTGGAACCCCATCCGCATTACTACGACCATTACCAGGTGCAGGCGCACCAGGATTAAATCCGACACATGCGGACATCGCTGACATAGGTGTATACTTTGGATTCTCTTCGAAGTTAAGAGGTTATAACTAGGGTTAAGATGAAGTTACATAAGTTCAAGTTAACTTTATCTTAACCTAGTTTCTAACTTCCTAACTTTTTTTGGATGTTTTTCCTGAAAAATGAGATTGGCATGAAAACGGCCTGCTGAGCACTTTTTTTCAGCACAGAAGCGACAGCATGTTGTCATCTTCGATCCTATATAGACATGACTCGAACGGTTTTATTCAAGTTTTTTACCACCATGAGGCCACGCGCGACGAGTCCACAACCCTGACCCCTCAGCCAAAGTGGCTGCAAAAAACTTCTTCCTTTGGGCTTAAACCGTAGCAAACGCGGATGCAAAATTTAGGTGATTTTGTCCGGGAGACGCGGACAAATTGAATTCCAGGTTTTCGACAAGCAACATCATCGAGGACAACTCCGCGGACAATTGTATGCTAAAGATGCCACTTTCCATTTAACGCAGACATCTGCGCGGACACGTTTTTTCAGCGGACTTAATCACCACGCCTCCAAAAACGTAGACAAACGCGGACAAACGCGAACAAATCGCGGACAATCCACTTCAGAGATTTTGGTCAGTCCTTTCTGGTGCTTCTGAGCAAATTCTGCCACGTTGCACAGTCCAGACTTCAGTCTTGGCAGTATGAATCTAGGTAGCCTCGGGAAGCTGCCTCGAAACCAGCATCAGAGCTTCCAGGTGTTCCAAGACCACCTGTGGTTTCTCCGCTTGGTAGACGGTCATTTGTTAACGACATCCAACCACCCAAAATACAACAAAAATACATTGTTTGCAAAAAAGATTGTAATTACTTTACTTCGTGTGATCCCCACCATGACATTTATACATTTTCTTACTGGCAAATCTTCTGGCATTCTATCTGACATATCTTCTGACATTCTATTTGGCATTCTATCTGGCATATCTTCTGGCATATGATCTGGCATATCTTCTGGCATATCTTCTGGCATTCTATCTGGCAAATCTTCTGTCATTCTATCTGGCATATCTTCTGGCATTCTATCTGACATATCTTCTGGCATTCTATCTGGCATTCTATCTGGCATTCTATCTGGCATATCTTCTGGCATATATTCTGACATATCTTCTGGCATTCTATCTGACATATCTTCTGGCAAATATTCTGACATATCTTCTGGCATATCTTCTGGCATATCTTCTGGCATATCTTCTGACATATCTATCTGGCATATCTTCTGGCATATTTTCTGGCATTCTATCTGGCAATTCTTCTGGCATTCTATCTGGCATTCTATCTGGCATATCTTCTGGCATATTATCTGGCATTCTATCTGGCATATCTTCTGGCATATCTTCTGGCATATCTTCTGACATTCTTTCTGACATTCTTTCTAACTTTCTTCTGCACATTCTTTGTCCCATATCTTCCTACATGAGGTCCGGCAGGGAACACTTGGCGTGGATACTCGCGGTTGTGGTCCGGCAGGGAACACTGGGCGTGGATGGTCGTGGTTGAGGTCCGGCAGGGAACACTGGGCGTGGGTGGGCGTGGTTGAGGTCCGGCAGAGAACACTGTGGATCGCGGGTCGCAGTTGAGTGGACGACGAGGACGAGAGGACGACGACGAGGACGACGAGGACGACAAGGACGACAAGGATGACAAGGAGGACGAGGAGGACGAGGAGGAGAGGAGGAGGACGAGGCAGGAGTCAGGAGGAGGCAGGAGGAGGCAGGAGGAGGCAACTGGCATAAAATCTAACAACCCTCACCTGGCAGGTGGGGAAAAACCATACAAATGTTAACTTCCTAGCTTCTTCCTAGTTCGACTACTTTTGTAGCTAACTAAGTTATAACCTCCTAAACCACTTATAAGTCTTCCAAAAAATAACGCTAAGATACAACCAAGGTAGCCAGCTTAAGATAAAGATAGCCAGTTATAAGCTATATTATAGACCTACTTACGCAATAATAACTTACGTTATAAATCCTTAACTTTGGGGAAATTCCAAAGTATAGCATACTCACCATGTGGTGTTCCAATTGGGATAGGAGCTGGAGGCTGTGCAACAATCGGAATCCTGGGACGATTCTGCAAAATGCGAACATCATTCTGCAATTGCATTGTGACTTGAACCAGCTCATTTTCGTTTACCGCGCCATTTTCAGGTGTTTGGTTTTCGGAAACAACTGGCTGGGAACGCATTGCTTCGACTTGTTGCTGCAACCCTTGGACTACTGAACGCATTTCTCTTTGTTCATGTCTTCGTTGGTTAAGTAGATACTCTTGCTCTTTGAGCTTCTCTGATTTTCTTGGAGGGCATCGTGCAACAGTTGTTGAGAGTTCTGATGAGCTTCATTGGAAATCGGCTGAATCCTATCTATCTCCTGTTGATGCTTGGTTTGCATCTCTGAGATTAGATCATGGGCCCTACTTTCAACACCTTTAGTATGAAGTTGTGCTTATTGCTGCAACACTTCACCTTGCGTTTGCATGGCATGGGGCTCAGATTCTAATTGACTCCTGGCCGCACTTACAATAGCACTGGCCTCTGACCTAATTTGGAATTCACGACCCCTAGCCTCACTTACAGCAACATGAGCTTGGGACATGATCTCAGTTTCACGGGCTACCACGCCATCCGGATCCACCCTAACCGTGACCTGAAGCTGCCTCTGATCCTGATCGTGGACGAAGGTCCGCTGATCTTGCAAGACAATGTTCTGGCCCTGACGGTGCTTTGAGTAAGACCTTTGGTCTTGGGAATGGATTGATCCCGGCCCCCGATGTGTGATCTCCCTGGATGATCGACCCGTTGGAGGCCTAGACCCTTGGCTGCTACTTCGGGATGAACTCTCTGTTGCACTCTGCTTTGTACTAGATTTCTTTACATGGAGTGCCCTGGAAGGAACCGACGGAACCAACTGCTCTGGTGATGTTGATGAGATTTGCAGAGATGACTCTTCTGATTCCGGGGCTCCCGTGGTTATCTCATTTATGGTTGGCATGACGCAGGCTGACACTACTTAGCAAAATGCCGGACCTTTGAAAACAAAGGGGTCAAAACCTGTGATGCGAGGTCGATGCCAAATCCCTCGGGTATGGATGCTTTTGGAGGGTAATGCTCAACAAACCTTTGGATTGGATCACACCCTGTCTTCAATCACTTTGGACCGAAAGTTCTATGCTATGCAAGCCACAATGTTGCCGGTCGGCAAGCCCCTGCGTCAAAATTTCCAAATTACTCAATTTCGCGATCTATCGGGCAAGGATTGGACGGAATGCAACTTGCTCTGGCCAGCTCGATTGCCTCCAACACGTTGCGCTTCCTCTCCGTCTGAATCAGCCGTTGGTGCCTCCAGTGTCGTGGAACTTTGACCCCAACAAACAAGATATTGGGGTTACGGCCACTCGCAGTTGAGAATGTTTCTGCAATGTCCGTAGCGTCGTCAATGTGAGCACTGCCACAAGACTGATGAGCCAACGCCCCCAACGCGAAAAGCTTCCCACCAGTCCAGATCCTCTCAGATGTGACGATCACGTGATCAAAAGGGTTGTGTGGCAATTCTGCAATGCCCAACACGCCCCTTCCATACTCGAGACAATGACAGTAGATCAGCAAAACTACCACGCAATCTGGGAATGCTGCTCTCAATCTGGAAATTGCCTGCCCCAATTCCGGCACGATTCTGTAACCCACTGGACGAAGGGTAGCTTTGGTCAGTCGGATTGCGTCACAAACCTGATTGATCAAAATTCGATCTGTGCATTGAACCCTCGGATGTGGGACGATCTCAATTCCAATCCTTGACAGGTAGGGAACCGGCTTGCCAGTTGGGTGGACAGATTGTGCAGAAGTTGGCCTTGGTTGCAGCAATGGATTGGCCGATGTCACAGACCCCCGCAAATGACCGAGATTTTGGAACTGTAGGCTGATACACCGATGGTCTTGGGACACAAACAACTGTTGATGACTCACTAGCAGGTGGATTCTGATGATCTGATTCAGATGCCGATGCAGATGAAGCACACACAGAGTCACCCACCACTGAATCGATCTCCTCCTCCTCTTCAAACCTCTGGAGCAATGGCTGTCCCCTCCTGGGGATGAAGGATATTCGCCCGGATTTTTTTTGCCCGGTCGACAACCTGCTGTCTCCTTCGGATTGTTGCCACGCCAAAAGTACTGTGGTCGTCAAAGTCTCGGTGAGCGGTCAATGCGTCAAACAGTGACACAATATATTCAAGAAGGCACAGACACGCGGATTTGAATCTTCTACGCCACTGTATTCACAAGGACAGGCCTGATGCAGAAAGCCGGGGATGATAGTGGACACGAACTATAGAGGCAGGAAATACGCAGCTGAAAGGAGAATGCGCCATGTGCTCTAGGTGAATATGAGCGTGACTTCTCCACATCTCCTTGCCAAAGCTGACATGCCGGGATGAGGTTGCGCGTTGTGCCTGCAAGTGCATCACATGCAAGTCAGCCAAAAAGAACCTCACGACCGCAACATCAAAGAATCAACATCAGGGAATCCATGTGCATCTGTAGAAATGGGGTTTCAAATGGCTTCAGACAGAAACAAGCTGGCCCTCCTCATCGTCTTCCTCATCTGAATGCGGCAAGTCATCTGAAGATAGGAAGCCTATGCCTGCAAAGCACTGTCTGGAAACATTTTTGACCCAAACCCTGCATTATTTGAGCAGGTCTTTGGTTGAACATTCTTGAGCTTCCCGCAGAAAGACCAACTTAACAGGACCGACTGCTGCCAAAGACTGCCTCATGACTTCTTCATTCGTCCCACAACACGCATGAAGATCCTTGCCTTTTCGCGATGCTCTGTAGCTAATTTGAGAAGGTGAAGATTCCGTCACATCCTGCCCATCTCATCTTTGTCACTAGAATCACGTTCCATGCAAACACATGTGTGCAATTCTCGCTTGACATCATTTGCAGAAATCAAAAATCTGATCATGAAGATAAACTTACGACTAGCATCGATTACCTGAATAGCCATGAAAACACTGACTTTGCGAAAATCCCTCTGGCCTTCCCCGACAAAAGGTGCGGGGCAACAGTTGGCCCAGGGCGTTTAACCGTCGGCGCAGCGCGTTTCGACGGCGGCTGCTCAGACAGGTCCTGCACAAAGCAAAGTGACTCAACTGAACCTCTCTCGGTTGAGGCACTTTGCGTTTGGACCTGCTGCATTGAAAACACATGTACCTTGCACAGAAGAAGTTCATTTCTCCTCTTCAGCAAGTGCTCTCTTCGGTTGCTGCGCTCTGTCCTCCCGCGATCACTGCGATTTATTGCAGCACTATGCATTGCTACTAATCTGAACATCACAGGATTGCGTGATTGTGTACTGTTGCTGTTCCCTGTTCGACACTCGGAAAATGCTCCAAAATGTGATGTCACTCCAAACACTCCTGCAGCTTTCCAATCGAGAGGACCAACTGCTTCGTCAGGCGCCACGCCTCGGGCTGTGACCGGCTAACACTACACACATGCACATTCCTTCAATCTCCCCTTCCCGCACCTTCGGCTTCAGCGGCGGCGCATTGGACGGCATCAGTCTATCCCGCTTAGCGTGAGAGCCAAACCCACGCTTGCTGCAGACAATAGAGAGCTGGTCGTCCGCTGCCAGTCACTTCCATCAAAAAGCGTACGAGAACTGAGTCTCAGGAAGACTCCCATGAACAATGAACATGTTCATCCTAGGTCCTAGGCGCTAGGCTATCCTTCTAACATGTATATGATTACTGTATATGTGTACAATATACGTATATATATATATATACATATGCATATGATATATATATATAACTTTCTCACCAACAACATGGGGAAGTACTGAATGCAGTTCATCAATATATAACATGCAGATCTTTGCAGTTGTCATGGTCAGTGATATCGGTCGAAACAGGCCAACTTCCAGAAAGCCAAGAACCACATAGTGCTTTATTTGTATGGTGAAATCGTGAACTCCGGAAACCCATCACCAAAAGATTCTTGCATATATTATATATATTGTTTATGTTAGCTGTTCCCAGTCAACATGCGCCGGGTCCATTTTTGGCTGCGGACCAGGGGGCAATCGAATGGGGGGGGGCCACACCCCCGCCCTAAGTACAGATTCAATACTCTCAGCTCTCAATTTCCGGGAAAGGGCCAGCCACCTTCCCCAATACTAAACTAGTACTAAAGTACATAGAACTCAGGTAGCCTCGGCTACCTTTCGGGATCACACTGGAATTTCAAGTTCAAATCGTTTTTGGTGCTGGATATAAGTTTGATAGAACAGTGGCGGTGGAGCAAGCAATAGGGGGCTCAAGTCCTAGAGCTAGCAAATATGGATGGCCAATTGGTGGCCTAGGCTGAGGCTGTTAACCAGTTAAACTTAAACCCACCTACCACAGTCAAGTAGGGGGTTTACGACACCAAACGCAAGCAACAACGGCAAGTGACTTTTACCGCAGTGCTTGAGCCAAATGTAAAGGTGGCGATGCCAAGATGAGTTCTTCACAACTGGAAAGACAAGCTAGATACTAGGGATGATAAGAGGGATGCCCTACGGCTATTTCACATGGCATATCATAACTGATATATATATATATGTGTGTGATTATATATTTGTAATTATTGTACCTGGTTTGATTTTCATTAACATGATTTGCGATTCTATTAAAGTAGCTCCCCCAATGTCAACGGATGATCATCTTTTTCCCAAACGTTGCCAAATTTGAGGAGTACAGCCCATTTCCAGACACACACCCAAGTGGTGAGCAAAGGACCAAAACTGCAAGGTCGCTACAGTAGTGACCCAAAAAAAACTCTGTGTAAAAAAGGTCGGATCCAATTGCCGCGTCTGGCAGATTTGAATCCAGGTGGCAGCCGCGTTTTTTTGGGTTGAAGCCGGTAAGCTCGAAGTTCATTCCCAGGGGCAGATGCCATGCAGGCCACTGCAATCGAAATGAAAATCCTGAAAGCCTCGCCACCCAATGACAGCTTCACACCCGGTGTGGCCAACTGGATCATCATGAAATGTCGAGTGATGCCATAGATCAAATCCCGGAGCAAGGTGGGAAAATAAGCTTGATAGAGTTTCTTGAACTTCACCTTCAGCTGCAAGCTCTTGATGTAACCTCAGCGTTTGAAGCCCATTAATCGTAAACTAGCATGCTGAATCTCCATCGTAGTGGTGAGCAGTGTGTTTGCCCCTCTGCTTTGAAACTTGCTCTAAGTTTCTAAGAGAAAGAATGTCCAAAGAAATCCAAAGAAACACGTTCCTTTTATGCTGGCAGTCGAATATGTGAATCCTTTCTCACTGCCAACACTGAGGAACGGTAGTTTGCCAGAGGCAAAACTGCAGAGGTGTAGATCACAGCAGCAAAGATGCCCTGCAAAGGATAAGGGATGAAGGACCAGGTCGTTGAAAAGTCATTGACCGCTTCGAAAAATGGGAACTTCAAGAGATTCCTTGGATTCGAAGGGTGAGGAATCCGATTGAAGGACTGCTTTGCTGTGAGCCTGTGATCTGCATACCCAAATTTACCAAAACTCGCTTCCGATCACTTTCTAGGTGGTGTATATGAAAAAAAAGACTATAGATTGCAAGGACCATCAATTCGTGCAAATGATCAGAAAATGTCGACTGGCTCCTCTAAAAATGCTTCTGCCTGTTTCCAGTGTTTGCTGATCGTTCCCATCTTTTGTTCGAGCCCCGTGGCCACAGGATCCACGTTTTGCTGCTTGAATACCACTGTGTCTCATTCAATTGTCTCCCTTCAATGTTTGAACTCCCAACATGTCAAACCTCCCTTCTTGTTTCAACCAATCATCGCAATTACTTCAATCTCCCTTCCCCCCGACAATAAGGTCTGTCTTATTGGTGAAAAAAATACTTTACTTCGTGTGATCCCCACCATGACATTTATACATGTTCTTACTGGCACATCTTCTGGCATTCTATCTGACATATCTTCTGACATTCTATTTGGCATTCTATCTGGCATATCTTCTGGCATTCTATCTGACATATCTTCTGACATTCTATGTGGCATTCTATCTGGCATATCTTCTGGCATTCTATCTGGCAAATCTTCTGGCATTCTATCTGGCATATCTTCTGGCATTCTATCTGACATATCTTCTGGCATTCAATCTGGCATTCTATCTGGCATATCTTCTGGCATATCTGACATATCTGACATATCTTCTGGCATATCTTCTGGCATCTGACATATCTATTCTGGCATTCTATCTGGAATATTCTTTGGGGCATTCTATCTGGCCAAATATCTTCTGGCTGGCATTCTATTGACATATCTTCTGGCATCGGGCATTCCGATCATCGGAACATTTATCTTTCTGCATTATATTCTGAAATAATCTTCTGGCATCTATTGCTGGAATCTATCTGGATTACTTCTGGAAGGATCTTCGGGCATATCTATCTGGATATCTTATGGCATATTTTTATTGGGCATTTCTTCTGGCATATCTATCTGGCATATCTTCTGGCATATTTTCTGGCATTCTATCTGGCAAATCTTCTGGCATTATATCTGGCATTCTATCTGGCATAAATATTCCTTGGGCATAAATTCTTCTGGCATTCTTCTGGACTAATCTTCCTGACATTTCTATTGGCATTTTCTATCGGCATATCTTCTCGCAGAACTTATGGCATTCTATTCTGGCAAACTCTTGTGGCATTTCTATCTGGGCATTCTTCTGCATTTTATCCTGAAATATTCTTTTCTGGAATTTTCTATTGGCATTCTATCTGGCATATCTTCTGGCATATTATCTGGCATTCTATCTGGCATATCTTCTGGCATATATTCTGACATATCTTCTGGCATTCTATCTGGCATATCTTCTGGAATATCTTCTGGCATATCTATCTGGCATATCTTCTGGCATATTTTCTGGCATTCTACCTGGCAAATCTTCTGGCACTCTATCTGACATTTTATCTTCCTACATGCGGTCCGGCAGGGAACACTTGGCATGGATACTCGCGGTTGAGGTCCGGCAGGGAACACTGGGCGTGGATGGCCGTGGTTGAGGTCCGGCAGGGACCACTGGGCATGGATGGCCGTGGTTGAGGTCCGGCAGGGAACACTGGGCGTGGATGGTCGTGGTTGAGGTCCGGCAGGGAACACTGGGCGTGGATGGTCGTGGTTGAGGTCCGGCAGCGAACACTGTGGATCGCGAGTCGCAGTTGAGCAGGAGGACGAGGAGGACAACGAGACGAGGAGGACAACGAGAGGAGGAGGACAACGAGAGGAGGAGGACGACGAGAGGAGGAGGAGAGGAGGAGGAGGAGAAGGCAACTTAGATAAAATCTAACAACCCTCACCTGGCAGGTGGGGAAATATAAATCCCTCTATTGGTGGTTTCTTAAACCAAATGGGTTTGTCTGAGAACAGGATGCCCCCAAGATTTGCTATGGCCATCAATTCTTCCGGGTATCCCCCATTTTCAGACGCGCCCGTATCATATTGTTGATGCTTTAATCATATATCCTATGGTAGTCCTGTGATATTCCCATAATAAACCATCTCGAAGTGGATTCAACATCACAAACATTTCTCAAACCATCTTAAGCCATCCTAAACCACCTTAAACCAACTTAAACCATCTTAAATAAATCCCAAAAATTGCTGGTGGCCCCTGTTTTCACCGTCCCACCGGGCATCGTGGCCAGCACCGTTCGAAAGAACCGCAGGATGTCGATGAGACGCACCTCGCGGATGGCTGCGCCCACTGTCATCCGCTTCACGGCCACGCGGTTCAGCACGGGTTCAGTAAAGGCTTGCAGCAGTGCCGCCACCACAGCGGCCTAGGGCTGGGACAAAATGACAAACAGCTGCGATTTATGCATGTATTATATATTTATACATGTATGATATGTATTTATAATATATATATATATATATCATAGCTTGGGTGCATAATATGCAAAATATTTACATCTGTATGGACTGTATTGATCTATATATATATATTATGCAGATCTTATTAATTGTGTGGAAGAAAATCACGGTCATGCTATGAGAGAATGTATATACTTACTTAGCAATCTAGAATGCTTGGCACATGATATGTACTTGGCAAGGCTACAGTAGTGGAGGGAGATGAGTGACGGAAAAAGGAAGCATGTCAGTGTGGAATGTGGAGAAATCCAGTTTTACTGTTTTTGTTCATCCAAGCAGTGCCATCCGACTTGTCCCAATGACCCAATGAGGTACGATGGAAGTCAACCACAAGTTCTTGCAGTCTAAAAGACCCACTTCTGCGCCATTCCAAATTACAGACCAGACTCACGGATGGCCTTAATCAACTTGCCAACTTCCCTTTCGAATCTTTCAAAAAAAGAACATGTCACAAGCAAAATCTTGTCCAAGTAGCCAATGCCCCTACACAGGCTTGTCTTCCAACATGGCCCAGTAGCACTGCCTTCCTGGCCACTCCGCCAGCCCTGCGCCACCGCCGCTCCCCTGGTGCCGGCAGTGGCAGCTCTCTCCACCTTGCCCGCGGCGACGCGGCGCATGCGGCGCAGGGTACCAGCACCGGACGCGGCAAATGTGGCGGCAGAACTGTGGCCATCGGGACGCCGGTCGCATGGTGAACGTTCATTCAGTGGTGTTTTCCAGAGGGACTGGGGTTGAGAAGTTGAGACTTGACTTGTCAATGGATTCTTTTAGGCTAGTGATGGAAGATTGCTCACGGATTTTCCTTTTTGGAGTTGGCCGTGCTTTGTGTGGTTAAGCGATGTGAGTTCAAGTCAATTGCAGCCAGGCCACGTGGGATGAGGCAACCTCCTTCAGAATCTGTCCTTAAAACCCAAAGTAGAAATTGAGATGGATCCATGTTCACCCCATCTCGCAGTGCCTGGGTAGCCTGGCTGAACTCCGTTCGATTCACTGTTTTTTGATGTGTTTTGGATGCTTTGCTGCAAGGTATTCTTGAGCAAAGCACCTGCTTCCGGCAGGGTCAGTTTCACCCTGAACTCTCTGCCTCCGACTGACCTTTCCATCCAGGACTCTGCAAAAAACTCTGTCTTGAGTTTCAAATGTTATCTGAAGGTACTAAGCAGAAATCCAAGTTCTCAAATGTACCAAGTGTATCCCAATATCCCGTCTTCTATATCACACAATATCACACATCTCACTACATTTGGTTGAGCAGCAGCAGACAGCACTTCCCTAGCCAGAAAGACACACCCACTGGAAGTCACCTTCTCAGTCTTCTCTGAGAATTCTGTGGATGGCAGGGAGTAGAAACTGGCACCTCGGGTTGCCACTTAAATTTAGCCCTTGGAGTTGGAGTGGTTCCAGGTTTCCACATCCATGTTAACATCCTGCAGCAACTGTATTTATTATACCTTATATGTACCATATCACATCATAGCAAAACATATCACATCCGATCCCATCACACCATATCATATCATGTCATATCATATCATATCATATCATTTATGCGTCATACAATGTTATATATTTATATGTGTGTATGTATACATATATATATATGTATATATATATATATATGCATCTGTATATATATATATGTGTGTATATGTATATATATATGTGTGTGTTTTTATGTAAATATATATATATATGTATATATATATATACATATGTGTATATATATATGTATTAACCATGATTAAAAAAAATGTATGTGTATGTATGTATGTACGTATGTATGCATGCATGCCTGCCTGCCTGCCTGTATGTATGTATGTATGTATGTATGTATGTATGTATGTATGCATGTATGTAGAAACACATGTGTAAATGTATTTATGTACATATGTATAATATGTACATATGTATATATGTATATGTATATGTATATATGTATATGCCTGCGGACCGAAAACCGTTCCCGTAAAACGCACGTTTTTGAATATCGCGATTGTCGGGTGGAGTGGGGTGGGGTGGGGGGGCATGTTAACGTTCCTTGTACTTCGTACATGATATATTGCCATGCTGCTGAGATCTCTGGGATCGTTTACTACGTTACATGTTGCTACACTGCTGATGGGGTGGGGTGGGGGGTGGGGTTGGGGTGGGGGGGGGGGGGCATGTTAACGTTCCTTGTACTTCGTGCATGATATATTGCCATGCTGCTGAGATCTTTGGGATCGTTTACTACGTTACATGTGCTGATGGGGTGGGGTGGGGTGGGGTGGGGTGGTCATGTTAACGTTCCTTGTACTTCGTACATGATATATTGCCATGCTGCTGAGATCTCTGGGATTGTTTACTACGTTACATGTTGCTACGCTGCTGAGATCTCTGGGATCGTTTACTACGTTACATGTTGCTACGCTGCTGAGATCTCTGGGATCGTTTACTACGTTACATGTTCTATGTGGAATCTGATGAAAAAGTCAATTCCCAGCAACTTGAGTGCCAAAAGTGACCTCTTGATGGTGTATGCTAGAGCTTGGCAATGGAGATGCATTCACAAGAATGCTGACTGCCAGCTGATAACGGCGCATGCGTTGTAGCGATGACGCTGAAGAGCCAAAAAACGCGCCCCAAGTTTTTCCAGGATTTCCAATCATCAAATCAGCACGGCACTGTGGTAAAATCACCATTTGTTTAAAAAACGTGCGTTTTATGGGCACGGTTTCCGGTCCGGCGGGATGTATATGTATATATGCATATGTATAGGTGTATATGTGTATATGTGTATATGTGTATGCGTGTACATATATATATATATATATGTGTGTGTGTCTATGCATATGTGTATATTTGTATATGTGTATTTGTATAAATGTATTTTTAAATGTGTATATGTACATTTGTAAATATGAGTATCTGTAAACATATATATATATATATTTATATTTGTAAATCTGTGTATATATGTATTTATATATATATGTGTATATATGTGTATATGTATGAATGTATGAATGTATGTATGTACGTACGTACGCACGATGTCTGTCTGTCTGTCTGTATGTATGTATGCATGCATACATATATGTGTATATGTGTGTATATGTGTGCATATGTGCATATGTGTATATGTATATGTGCATATGTGTATATGTATATGTGTGTGTGTGTCTATGTGTATGTATATAGATATAGGTGTATATATATATGTGTGTGTGATGCATATGTATGTATGTGTATATATACAATATATATATATAGCGTATTATTGTATTGTAGTCGCTACATGTTTGTTGGCTAATGGATGCTAATGGATGTTAATCTAGTTGGTTTATGTGGTCCCCGGGATGAAGCATATCCTGAAAATGCACCCCATTCGGAATTTGCCCTTTGCCAAGAAACGCTTCACCGCGTCCACTGTGCTGGACTTTTTGTCCAACGCCCTGGCGTTTTGACCCTGGTTGATGGGGCCCCAACATGGGGCTTTTCCCATGGGTGTGTTCTGACGCCCTTATCGAATGACCTTTCTATGACCTTTTTATGACTTTGTTCTACCTTTTCCTATCTTTACTATGCTGACATGGTAGCAGTTTTGGGGATTAGAGATGAACCATCATCTACATGACACAAGGTCACCATTCGACAAGTAAAGCCCCATCATTCATTTCATTTCCCCCAATGTGGGTGTGTTCGGAAATAACACACCTCAAAATTTGATGGCTTATAGAAATGGTACCACCATTTTTCCCCTTATTTGATGGATTTTGATTGCTGAAAAAAACTGGGGTGCAGTATACCCGTCCGAGCCTTGCAGCCAAGAGTACCACGCTGGGGTCCAGGCATGCAACAGCGGTACCTGCGTATGTGTCAAACTTGTGGAATTGGATTGAACACCAAAATAGCTGGGATTATTGGGATTTATGGATGTTCATCCCCACACAATTCATGGAAAATTATGCATATAATTTGATTATTCCCCAACTGATGCCTCTGGTCTTGGGATCCTTCTATTTGTAGCCCCTGAGGAACTGGTGACGCCATGTCAGCCCATGAGAAAGCACCTTCAGAATTGGAGCAAACGCCCAAGCCGAGCGGATCCCAGCTCAAGTCACACGTAAAGTCCTTGCCTGCACAGGAACACCAAAGCAGCCACTAGAGCTCAACAAGCAAAAAAGGATGAATTACATGCCAAAGGTCTGGAGATGTAATTTGCAGCTATTTGTAAGATGCTGAGACCGGGAATGATGGAAAACAAGCAAGGAACTTACAACTCTCCACGTGAGCTCAACACCCCCGAAACTGCAGATAAGCTAACAACAAGCTCAAGTGTGCTTGGCAATGAGACCAAGGTAGTTTGGTCAAGCACCGGTAGTTCCGGCCAAAAACAATCTGCATTGCATCGCAGAAAAACACATACAAAATATTACAAAATCTCGCGTGAGTTGACCTTTCACAACATCACAAGCACCATGTGGCGCATCGTGTACACAACTGCCTGCTGTACCTTGAGCTTCAAAAACGGAAGAATGTTTTCCGGTTACTGCGGTTGGTGGTTGAGCCACCCCATGGCGGCGATCCCATGGCCTTCAGGTTTGCTAAGGTTCATGGGGTCCCATTCCAGAATGCCTCGCGACAACTTCGCACATCTGGGCATTGGGGTCAATGTCTGCATGGGGCAAGTATCGTTGGTTCATCCTTGGCCTACCTTACCATTGAAGATATTGAAGTAAACATGCTCTCATTGTTTCTAAAATGGCAGCTGTTCCATAGGGGTTTAATGAATACGTGTGCCTTCCTGCCCCAGCATGCACGTGAAAAACTTGAAGTAAACTCCAGCATTGCCAAAGCGTTCCATTTGCAAATGTTTCTACCACAGTCACTGCTGCACTTGAAAACACCATCTTCAGCCGCCTTCGACGGTACAAGGATCTGTGACATCAGCCGATGGCTCCACCGTATCGGCATCATGTTCCTATCATTGAGGCGGATGCATGTGGGATGGGTCAAAATTCAAGCAAGACACAACAAAGCTGTTTGGATATGTGTTTCCCTTTCCAGAACTAAGCCATCAACTTCTCCGAGCTTGACCCCAACCCATGTACATGAATGTGCAAATCTGGAAAGACAAATGCAAGCGGGTTGCATTGACCGGGTTGCATGGTGTGGATCCAGCGAAACAAAGCAGGTGAAAATACAGACCACATATATCCACATGTCTCTCCTCTATGAAATCCAAAAGAGCTATGGTGCAGCTTTCTTCCCGACCAGTCCCACCTCGCACTTTGTGGTCTCCTGTTCCTGCAGAGGAAAATTCCGCGAGGATCGGACTCAGATTACAGAGTGCCCTTTAGCCGCTCTTCAAAGAGCCATGCTGGTCTCTGCTCCTTTCAGCAAAATCAAAAACAACATAAAACAACCAATATAATTTCATCCAGCACGGGTTTGTTCAGGGGCACCCATTTCCCCAGGCTGTTGTT
This sequence comes from Cladocopium goreaui, assembly GCA_947184155.2. NCBI lineage: Eukaryota > Dinophyceae > Suessiales > Symbiodiniaceae > Cladocopium > Cladocopium goreaui. Next base: position 253,885 of record CAMXCT020006412.1, read on the forward strand.
TGCAAAACATACGTACACCCAACTCATCGGAAAAAGGACAAAACATAGTAATTCAAAGTTTGCTGCAGGTGGGCAATTAGATGCTTAACCTTGAAACGTAAAGTTGGAAACAACTACGGGAAAAGGAAATATGTGTATGTATTATGTACATATATATATATATATGTATGTGTATATATATATATATATATGTATGTATATATATATATGTATGTGTGTATATATATATACTTATGCTTGTGTCAGCTCTTAGAGGTCCTCAGTTCCCCTTGCTGCCTCCCACTGGCATGGAATCCAAGCCATTTCCCCAGAAGGCATCCAACCCATTACCTGAGACAAATGGCTGCTCGCTTCTTTTCCACTACTCACGAGTCACGAGTCAAAAACATGAAAGTCCGTTTGAAACACCATGCAAATTTGTGATGGACAGATATGAAACTGGCAATATCTCAACAAAAGCACCTATCAAATGATCGATTCCCTGATTTTTTTTGGTCCCGTGTTTTGGAATCCTAGAAACTTTTTCGGGATGGGCATTCTCCACAACCAGGCCGTTCCAGACTCCAGACCACCAGGCATTGGTTGGAGCACAGCTCTTCGGAAATCAAACAAGGTTCCTGAATGATATATCAGATACAAGAATCACCTTTTTGAGGCTTAACCAGGACTTGCTCGAAGCGAAAAGGTGATGTCTAAATTTCTTGGCAGAATGAGGAAACACGACCGATAATACACTGAAAAATCAGGAGCCTTCATCAACCGATCAACCGGTCAAACACGCGGAATTCACTCTCAGCATCCCACTGGGAAGCCATATCCGGGCCACATGGCTGGGCAGTAGCCCATACCTTTCACCGGGGCAGTGTCCCAGCAGATGCTTGGCCCATGTTTTCCGATGATTTTCCCATTGAAACCTCCATGATGTTCGGGGATTTTCCATCGCCATGTTTCTATCGGAGGGTACCCCAAAAAATGGATAGTCGATTCTAAAAATGAACAGAATCTGCGGTCCTGCGGTCCTCTTGGATTTCACGGGTTTTAATTTTGCCCTATTTCCATTTGCCAAGGGGGGCGTTGCTTCATCAGAAACCGGTCCAAACAATCCATCCCCACCTTGATCAACCCATGGGACAGCATAACCGTTCTTCATGTCGCCTCCCAAGGATGCCAAGTGATGATACAGTACATCTCCAGATTGGCTCAAAATTGAAGGGGCTGGCAATCCATGTTTGGGGGTAACATGAGGTACCCAAAGTTTGAACCATCCCAAGTGAGCAGTTTCTAAAGATTATTTTGGACCGGATGGATTCCACAACAAACACATACAAATATCGGGACCTCTGCACATGAGAGCGTGCAGCCACCCCTATATCAATTGTCCGAATTATCATACAGGATTCTCGACTTGCATGGTCATAGCTATCATCCAGTGGCCCCAGGGCCTTCTTCCTCCAGCGACCATGAGCTCTCTGTTCGAGCCCAGCCATCGCCCCTGACGGCGATCGCTATGGGGGATCGTTTTTTCATGGACCCCAAAAATCTGTTGAACAAACGGTCGTTTAGTACCCAAAGCTACCTCCTATTTAAAAAGAAAGTCCGCCGGCCTGCCAGTGTGTTTTGTGGACGTTCTTGTGACTCATCTTGTGATAGCTTTAACCTCACCTATAGATTACTTCTTCGACGGACTTTTGCTTTGAATTGCCACATCTACTTCTACAGATGTTTGCTTTCGCTGCCCTCTAGTCTCGTTTTTCTCCAGCGAACTAGCACTGACCTCATTTGCATCATCACCGTCTCGGTGGTCATCGTCATTGTCACTGTCATTGTCATCGTCGTCAACATCATCATCATCATCATCATCATCATCATGATCATCATCATCATCATCATCATCACCATACTCACCACCATAATCATCATCAAAAAACAATAATAATAAGAGGAGGAAGAAGAATAAGAAAAATAATAAAACAAAAAAAACATAAAACCAATAATTTATAACAATAATAATATAATATAATTAATAGTAATTAATCATCATCATCATCATCATCGTCATAATCATCATGATAATATTAACAATTAGAAGAACTAAATAATAATAATAAAAAAAAACAACAATAATACTAATAAATTGTAATAATAAAAATGATGATAATGAATAATAATGATAATCAATAATAATGATAATCATCATCATCATCGTCGTCATCATCATCACCATCACCATCATCATCATCATCATCGCCATCATCATCAACAGCCTCCTCGTCATCATCCCCACCGTCATCATCATCATCACCACCGCCGTCGTCATCATCGTCATCATCACCATCATCACCACCAGTATCCACGTCCCACCGGCATCATCGTCATCGTCATTGTCATTGTCATCATCAACATCATCACCACCATCATCATCATCACCATCACCATCATCATCACCATCATCATCATAATCATAATCATTTGATTCTCCTCCTCCTCCTCCTGCTTCTTCTTCTTCTGCTTTTCCTTCATCCTCCTTCATTCCTCGGGCTCGCCCCTGGGATGCAGCATGTTTTCACGTTTTCTCCATTTTACATCCTGTTCTCGCTCCTGGGATACGGCATTTTTCTACGTCCTCTCCACGGTTTCCTGCCCCTTCCAGGCAAATTACGTTCTAACCTGCCGCTTTTGCGCCCAACACTTTCCATGAGCATCTGCCGCTGCTGCTTTTCCTCTGCCCTCACGGCCTTCTCCACATGCAATCACACAGCCATGCCGCTTGTATCTACCCACTTCACTCCTTTCTGTTCAATCTCCACGGTCTTACACACACTAGCTTCTACACAAACCAACTTTTATACCAACCAGCTTTTACACAAACGCTCTCTTGCACCAAGCACTTTTTGCAGAAGCCCACTTTTACATCAACCAGCTTTGCAAAAACCCGCTTTTACACAAACGCGTTTTCCAAAAACCACCTTTTACGCCAACCAGCTCTTAGACAAACGAGCTTTTACACTCACCAGCTTCTACACCAACCAACTTTTCGACCAACCAGCTTTTACAGAAACCGCCTTTTGCAGCAACCAACTTTTTCAAACCAGCTTTTACACAAATCAGCTTTTGCACAAACCAGCTTTTAAATTTACACAAACCAACTTTTAGACAAATCACCTTTTCAAAATTACGCAAACCACCGTTTACAACAACCAGCTTTCCACAACCCCTGCTTTGGGCTTGTAGGCCAAAGGCCAGAGGGCCGGCGGAATGCTGAAGGATGCTAAATATTGAAAAAGTATCGAAAACGCGGCACCCATGATTTGTGGCTCCATTGGTACTCCTTGTCTGTGTCCCCCAAATGTGCTAGTTGTTCCATCCAGTTGCAGATATATCCACCAGAAATTCCAAATTATATACATGACTTATCATAAACTAACTTGTAATCCATAAAGTAAGTATGATTATCATAATCCCACCATGTATACGTGTCCCGTAAAATAACTTTGATGATCACAATCCCACCAGTAATTAGTTATACTCAGTTATAAACCAACTTATCTATCTTCTGGGGAGAATTTCAAAGCGTTCGAATCCAAGGTGCTCGACAGACTCAGCTGCACTCGCTCCTGGCAGGACTGGATCACTGGAAACCACCGTTTTCCCATCGAACATAGGGGGTTCCTGTCAAATGTCCCTTCAATCGATCCAATGACATGATGAGTTAGTGTGATTTAATATGACTGCATATATATATATTTATTTATATTTATATTCATATTCATATCAATTACTATTTAACTGATAGAAATCCATGGATAGACCTTGTGAAATCTTCGAAGCATTGCTACTTGACCCACAGACTCTGAGCTTTCCAATAGCAGTCCCACTCCTGAACTGTAGTCACGCACCTCATCTTGACCATGAGCGAACCTGCAAGCAGTGTCTTGAACTTCTTGAACCGCACTGTACCAATGTTCAGGTTAACATGTGTCAATTTCGTTATCCCTGGTCATGCCAGAATTTCATTATTCTCAACTCATCTGAACTTCATGTCGACTTCCCAGGCCTGCAGCCAGGACCCTCCTGTCGGGGCCATGAATTCTAGGTAAAATTTCTCGGGAATACATCTGGCATGGGGCAAATGGCCGTGCTGCTTTAGACTCTTCTGGGTGCAACTGGGGTGTCTCCCCACTTTTGGACAAAAGCATCTAATATCATCTAATCATGAGAAAGACAGGACCAAAGAGGCTAGAGGTTCGGAGTTCTTGGTACATGTTGGCTTCAAGATGCAACCAATGATAACCGATGTCAGCTTTCTGCAGCTTTCCCAAGCAGACCTGGACTCCCCCTCCACCCTCCCAACAAGGCTATCATGGTGAGGCATCTAGCCTTGCACTGGCCCGACTTCTGTAGGCTACGGCCTCGACTTTTTGACAAGTTGATCAGTAGACGATGGGGTAACCATTTTTTCACAGCGGTCGAGAGTAGATGATGATCATCCCCAAGATATGGGGTCCTCAATCAACAAGGCTTGAATGCAATCACTGCTTAAGTCTTCTGAGATCGCAACAAATGCGGGTCTTGTAGAGATTCGGCTTCTCACGGAGTTGCGACTCATCGTGTGCAAAATGGCAGTCCTCTCCACCTTTGCGGACTGGATGACTGTTGGAGCAGCTTGCTGAAGGGTTCTATAAGAACCCCCGGCCTCTTGTCTTTCAGCTCAAACGGCAGAGCTAGTTTCGGGTTTTTACCCATCGTTAGCAAACAACGCACAAAAAAAAATGTAGTCAACTCGAGATCGTTCTTCGCCAGTTAGGATAGAAATCAAGAATGCTTCCCAACGACTGGAACCGTGAAGCTTCGCCATGCAACCAGGCGGCGTTCGCACCGCCCAGCCAAGAAGAAGCGGCAGAGGCTGGTGTAGCGGAAGGAGTCCTGCACAAGCTCTGCTTTCTTTCACAGCATCTTCAAAAAGCCAGAGCAGAGAATTAGGAACAAGAGTCCCAAGATGTCCCAAGTATCTTGTTGTTGTGTTGCAAGATGGGTCACTACTGTAGTTCTCCCTGCTTTGATCCACTTGCAAAGCAGCTTGCTCAGGAGTTGCATCCAATGAAATATTGCAGTGGTGCATGATGATTCTGCTGGTGATCAGGGTCCGGAACCCTTAGGCCAACCTTGGGCCCTTGTTAATGGGGATGTAGATGGTAAAAAGCCCAACATAGGAAACAAAATAGGATGTTTTCATCAGCAAAAACCACCAAAAATCTCCGGGAGTCTCCGGGTCTTGAACCGTTTTGACCCAGCCACACGTTTTTCAAAAGCGACAGCACGGATCCTGCTTCGACATCACTCAAAGGCCTCTGGGGGGTGCGGAGCCCTCAGGTGGAAGATATGGATGCTGTGAAGGCTACTTACTTGATGAATTGTTGATGTTTGATGTTCACTGGTTAAAACAATGATCAATGCTGTATGGTTGGTGTATAATGGTCAATGACGACTGATTTATTGTTGAGGATTGATGGTCAACGACTGATGCTCTATGGAAAACTAGGGAAGCATCAGTGCTAGCTCCCCACTTCCACCAAGAGGCGTGAGATATTAACGCGCGTGGCGCGAAGTGCGACGAGAGAGCCCCAAAAGCTAGAATGGCTGCGGAATTCATCACGAACAGTTTCTGGTGAGATTGATACACTACATAGTACGGACAAATCATAGTGTTTCACAAAGCTGAAATATGCCCATTTTCCCTTTTATACTAACACAATCATTTATGGTGATATTTTGGTGAAGTCATCATAATTTACTATATAACCAGACCAATATCAATTACAAAATGCAAACTCTTGTTGTCCCAAGAATACTTTGGTGTTTGCACCACATCCATCAGAATTCGAAATTGGCAATTACTTGGAGATCCTGTGCACTTCTTTGGTCAAAAAGTTCAAGCTGCCGCTGCCAGGAAATCAATGGCTGCCAAAAAGGAAAAATCATGGTAACTATCACAAGGCTGAAAAACTATTCAAAAAAATGGTTCAAACATGCTGAAACCATCAACAAGTAGTTCTGTATCTCCGTTTGATTCGTTCCTGCTCTCTGAGTTCCCACCGATTGGAGTAGTTGGAGGCTCCAGACACGAGGCGTTTCCTGAGAAAACAAAGGTTAACAGGCTGACGGCACCTGCCCTGGCAACTCCAATGAAAAAATATGGAAACGAAACATCACGCACCTACCAGTTCATCATGATACCACAATAACAACAAGGATACAAATAAGAATAATGATAATAATAATTATTGTTGTTATTATTATATAGTATATAGTACTATGTTTAATATATATATATATAGTAATGATAAAAAAACAACAATAATAAACAATAATTAATAATAATATATGATAACATATAATAATAATAATATATAATAATAATATATAATAATATACGATAATATAAAATAATATATATATATTAATCAAATGATATTTAATAATATTTAACAACATGCAATAATATTTCATAATATTTCATAATATTTCATAATATTTCATAATATTTCATAATATCTAAAAAATAATGTCTGATAATGAATGATAATGTACAAAAAATATATATGATAGTTTATTAATACATAAATAATAATAATTTATTATATAAATAATCATTTATAATTAAATATAATAATGTATCATAATGAATTATAATAAAGAAATAATGCATAATATCACAATATATAGTAAAATAGAATAGCATAAGAATATTTAATACATATATATATATATATAAAATTGAAACAATATATATATATAATTTTGATAAAATATATTCTATTATATTATCAAATATATATATATATAATACCTAATAAAATAAATAATATATAATATAGATTACATAAAATTAAAATATATATAATATAATTGAAAATATATAATATATATTTTTTTAAAAAGAAAAAAGTATATGCAACAAAATATCTATTATATAATATCTATAAACTAAAATATATATATTTAATTTATAATATATCATATATGATATATGATATGAAAAATAAAGTATATAATCTATAATATATATATATCATATCAAATAAAATATATGATATATCATATATAATATGTAATATATAATGTATAGACTCTTCAGGTGTTGGGGTAGGAGCCGATCGACTCCTTTTCTCCTCTTCTGATCTTTCCATCTCAAAAAAAAGAAATCTTTCATCGTTCACTCTGAAATCAAAATGTGATCTCAAATACTGTTCACACATGTCAGAGCAGTCGAACAAGCACTCGCACTTTTTGACTGCTCCTGACGCGGGGTCGAGCAGCAAACCCTGAAAGGTCAAAATCGAACGTCCCAATGACTCCTCAGCAAATGAAGTGAGAGCCTGAACAGACTTAGACACAGCAGGTCCGTGCAGGTCCAAATGACTGTGGCTCAAGCTAAACCTTCAGAGCTGAAACAGAGAAATAAATGACCCCATCTCTCATCTGCTTTAAAACTGAAGCAACAGCAAAACAGACACAACAGAAAGAGCAGGACTGTGGGGATACCGACCCGCCCTGCGATTTCCACAAGGGACCGGCCGGGTGGGACAAAAACTAGGAACGAGCAGCCTGGTGATCAGTCCAACTTGAGCCAAAATGGCCAGCCGTACACATCGATCGTCCTGGGCACATATGGAGCATGGGTGATCACCAAGCTGAATGATCAGTAAAAACATATATATATATATAAATAAACGATCAAGGTAAATTATAAATATATATATATGCAACTGATCAAAGAAGTAAATCGATCATTCCAAAAACAGATCAAAGATGAGAACCACACTTAAGAGTCCCTCGTTTGTCCCGAGCCAACCTTACCGCTGACACACAAACAATATACAATATATAATAATCTAAAATAATACTATAATAATATTAAAATATTATAATAATATACAATAGTATTATTATCATATTACAAAAATATTACAATAATATTATAATAATGTTATAATAATATTATAATAATATTATAATATTATAACATTATAATAATATTATAATAATATTATAATAATATATAATAATAAATATTAATATACCATGAATATAACAATAGATAATGATAGATAATGATAATCATCACCATCAAACTCATTATAGTGATCATTATCATCACCTGCATTGCAACAGGCTTCCATAATTCCTATCAGCCAAAGACTTCCCCAGATTCACCAGGGCACCTGGAAAATCCGTAGGGATCACAGGCACGGCCTTCTTCCTAGGCGCACGGCTCGGGTATATCATCTGATATATAGCTACCAGTAGTTATATCTGGTATGTATATGTATTTGTATATGTGTGTATATATATGTATATACAGTAACCCAAATAAAAGTTTTGAAAAGGCTCAGTTGGCGGCTATTTAAGTGGGACTTCACAAAATTCTATCCTTTTGGAAGGTCCTATACAAATATGCATTTATAATATATATATATAGAGATATTCATATATATATATATTCCTTTTTACAATTCAATATCACGTCATGATCATAATGCATCCCAATCTAGTGGGTTGTGATTTGGGTTACTTTTAGTACCCATTTCTAACCCAGTGTTTGATGGCTTGTGCATAGCATCTTGGAAAGGGAACTGCTAACTTAGCTTGTCCTCTTGCAACTGTGGCCAGTCTCTTCTTTTGAGTCATTGAATCAGCACATAAGGTCCTGTAATAGCATCAGAACCTGTCCCCATGCCTGACACGTGGGTTGCCTGAGAAACAAGGTACCCCCCAAAATTCAATGGTTTATCACTTTATCATACTTTATCATCAATTTTCATCCATTTTCCCTTTTTCATTGCCATTTGAACCACGCACCCTATTTATGACCTTGTTGCCTTTTGTGTTGTTTTGCGGTTTTGTCTTCTTTTCACTCACCGCTTCGCCCACCTCTGAGCTTCGCACATATAAGTTAGGTTCAACTGAGAGGGATCGGCTTCGCCTGCAAGAAACTGTCGAGCAGTCAATGGCGTCATGGACTTTTCTTGGCCACCTCAAAGACAAAGACTTTGGATGATTAGTATTTAAAGACGGAAACTGCCTGGGCCTGGTTTTGAAATTAATTTTGACATATTTTGACCCAATGTCATATTGATACACTTGAAGACCAGTGCCAGTCATCAGCCCGATTTCACAGGCCCGGCCGTTGGGCTTGCGGAGCATCACTGCCATCGAAAGAACTCCTGGCACCAACTGTTCAACAGCAGAAAGAGGCACCATTTGGAACTTGCAAACTGGTCAGTCATGGTCAGTCATGGTCAGTCATGGTCAGTCGATCTGGAGATCTGAACCCATCCCATCGCAGCTGCGACCTCCGGAAGGGCACGAAAAGGTTCTCGTCATTTTTCCTGGCCGGGACAACCCAACGCGGACATGGAAAACCCGTTGTGGTCCCATGGCCATTCTTTGTGTGACATCAAGCGTCGTTGCCAACTGCCTCTGTAGCTGCGCCGATGGCGTCGCTGGAACGACCTGAGCACCGGCTGGGTGGCAAGTTGCCAATTTTGACCTTCCAAAAATCCTCTGGCTGGCTGATAGGTTTCCATTGAAGAAACCCACTTGAAACCATCCATCTATATTCCTATGATTTCTGCATGTCCAGGAACCCTGGAGGGCCCACAGAGTCATCCCAAGCCATTCAGATCAGTGTCCCCATCCGAGGTCGCAGCTCTGAGTGAGGTCCTACACCTCTTCATGTCGTTGAGATAGTTCTCAAGAGCTGGCGGTCGAGCCCATAACGCGTTTTTTCTTGAGTAAACTGAGCCACTTATCATCTTTTTAGGGTTTTTTTAGGGATTATATTTGTACTTGAGAGGGGGGGACGAAAGGTAGGTGGGTGCATATCTCTCAACAACTTTTTGCGCTCATCCTGTTTCAATATCGAACTTTCCCTTCCCCCTAGGTCCCTCTCAATTTCCTGCATCCATTTCGTTTCATACGTAGACTTCCCCCATTGGCCTCTCCACCACTTCTTACGTTTTTGCTGTTGCAATATCCGAACTTCCCCAGCACCAACAACTTCTTGCATGCATCTTGTCTCAATATCTAAATTCCACCCACCCTGTGCCATAGTCAGTAATAAGAACCACAAGCAGGATAATGTTAGTCAGTTTGTTGGCCAGCTATGTGAATTAGAGGGGCCAAGGTGCCTCAACCGATGGACGCTCGGTTGAGGCACTTTGCCTGTAGGGATAGGTCTTTAGGGATGTAACCTAGTGCGTGAAGATGTCTGAAGCAAAAGCAACATCAAGAATTGCAGGAGACGAAACCGTCCTTGTCTCGTTGGAACTATAAAAAGGCTTGTGACTCAGGGATAAGTGTCGCTGCGAAGGGACGTACTGCTATTGTTTTCTTACCTAACTTGAGCATTGTCCATGACCTGTGAAGAACATCGAGTGGTCCCGTAAAGTATTCCAGTTGGAGCATGGAGCTCCTACACAAAACAACGCTGCCCACGGGATGAGTTTTGTCAACGCAATCGAAGATTGAAAAGGAGACCCAGGCCGTACTCTGAAACAAACTAACCAAAAAACCATGGAAATTCCATGAGGCCAACCGTAAACAAAATGCATAGCATCAAATACATCGGGGGTTTTTCCAATCCGGACCAGGCAGGATTCGAAGGGTTAAGGGGGGGGGCCGTGCCATTGACGGTTGGCGTCGATTTTGCGGCACAACTTCTTGTGCATGTAAGCAGGGTGGAATGGGTTAAGGTGTCTCGATAGATGTAGCTGTAACCTGCAACTCCCTTTATACTGGCAATACTGCATAGGATTTATCTCTGGCGCCAAGCGCCACTTTCAGGGCATGGGTGCTTTGCATTGTGGCACGCATGGTTCATACTATTCACCGGGCTTCCGCTGCCCATGTGTGCACGTTTAGCTTGGTCGCAGAAAGGAGGCATTGCAGCCGTATAGCTAGAACTATAGACACGATACCTAGATATATACATTATGTATGTATATATATATAAGTATATATATATATACATATATATATATACATATATGTAAGTATGTATACATGTGAAAATAGAAACAGTATATACACATATCTATTGCCTTGGATTTATTCTTTATGCCACTGCCCCTCTTTCCCTCTCACTCTTTGGTGTTCTATTTGTGTCCTTCTCTTTCTCTCTTTCTTTCTTTCTTTCTTTCTTTCTTGCTTGCTTTCTTTCTTTCTTTCTTTCTTTATTTCTTTTTTTCTTTCTTTCTTTCTTTCTTTCTTTCTTCTTTCTTTCTTTCCTTCCTTCCTTCCTTCGTTCTTTCTTTCTTTCTTTTTCTCTTTGTCAGCGTGTGAATCGGCATATGCTTGCATTTACGCCGAAATTGCTGACCCAAACACGCATAAGCATTCATAGTTCCATGGACAGACATCTTGGAGCGTCAAATCTTCATGCACATGTACATGCATGTGCAATAAGTCTGTGCACAAAAGCTGCTGTGTATCAGGTGTGAGCGTGCGTGAGCGTGTTTGAGCATCATATTCATTTTTTGCCGCCTCGATCTGAATTTCGCACCAATTTAACTTTGCACACGGGAAACTAATTAAAGCCGCTTGGAATTGGCAAGTGGGCACGCCTGCTAATTAGTTGAAAAGGGCTCCAAATATCCAAAAGCACAAGCGGCTCCATCGGCCTCATCGGCTCCATCGGCCTGATCGGCTCCAGCGGCTCCATCGGCCTCATCGGCTCCAGCGGCTCCAGCGGCTCCATCGGCCTCATCGGCTCCATCGGCCTGATCGGCTCCAGCGGCTCCATCGGCCTCATCGGCTCCATCGGCCTGATCGGCTCCAGCGGCTCCATCGGCCTCATCGGCTCATCGGCTCCATCGGCCTGATCGGCTCCAGCGGCTCCATCGGCCTCATCGGCTCCATCGGCCTGATCGGCTCCAGCGACTCCAGCATTAGTATTGATCCATAGCCTCTTGGCTTGCGATATAGCCTCCAAGTGTCGAACATACGGGGGGGTCCCGCCTTATGTGGAGATTCCTTTACTTCCAGCCGTCAATTTCCAGGAAAGGGCCAACCACCTCCCCCAGTACTAAACTAGTACTAAAGTACATAGAACTCAGGTAGCCTAGGCTACCTTTCGTGATACCCCACTATATCATATCCCCATGATATCCCCATTTATGGCTGTTTTTAGATCCATTATAGTCATCCTCATGATAGGTTTACCGCCGGCTTCAAGAACAAAGCCTTCTCCCCACCTGTTGTGCACTTGTTGTCCATGCGCAAAGCTTCAGTGGCCCCTGGCAACATTGCAATTCATGCGAAGCCCAAGAAAGCCTCCAAGATGACTTCAAAAAAGTGTGTCATGTGATCATGCGAGTCTGATTAATTAAAAAGGCCTATGGCTCCACATGTTGTGGGTGATCTGAAACCCAGTTCTAAAGTGTTTCACACGCGAAAAGTCTGAGAAATAGATAATCTGAAAAGTCAGGTGCTTCATTCAACTCCAAGATTCATCGGATGAAAAGAAAATGTGAAATCGATCCATACCCTAGTGGATTGAAAAATTGAACAAAACCGATGAGTTTCTCCCACATTCATATGGCAAATCATAGCGTCATAGCATTGGCCCATTGTCCCCACTGATATTAGTCTCATAGGGTTTGCCTCTTGACTCTTGACCCATATCCACACATCCCCATGCTTGCTTAGTTTAAGCCACCATGTCTGCTTGATTCAAACTTCAAAATCCATCAAAATCCCATACGTTGCTGCATCAAATCCCCATGTAATTGCCAAAAACGCAATCAATTTGTTACAAAAATTATGAAAAAAATTGACCAAAGATCCATTTTGTGTTGGAACAGTCACTTCACCTGGACTGGACCGAGGTGAAGGAGCCACTTGGCTTCGCGGCGACGGCGCTGGCGTCGGGCAGCCGCTGATGTCCGGACAGCGCTGGCAGCACGGCGGTGGCTATGGGGACCCTGGTGAACACTGAAATAATGCGCGGTAAACAGCTGTTTATCCCATATGTGCCACTGATACACTGATATTTATCAATATTTATCTAGATTTAGGAGTCTTTCTCAAAACACGTGAGATACACTATATACACGAAGTTCAGAAGCAGAAACCCAGGAACGGCAAAATTACCCACAAAGACAGGGAATGTACAGTAATTAGATATAATTATATATATATAGCAATCAGCTGTTGTTGGTTCCCCCTTTGAAAACATGAATCAGGCGGAGAAATCAAGGCAGGGTGTCACAGCGGCGCGGCCTTTTGTGGCTTGTACTCCACGCCGCCATAGCGGTAAACTGAGAAGCGCAAGCCTTCATGTCTACGGCAATGTATTTGATGATAAATCAAGAAACAGCTTGGTAAACCACCCACTTACTGAAAGCATCTCAATCATTCGGTTGTGTCTAATATCAAGAAACATTTCAGACACCAGAAACCAAACAACTCTCAGGATTCGACGATCTCCTCCCTCAGTCACGGGAATCATACCTGCAGTTTTCGACTACAGTCCACAGGTCTGCGGACAGGTCATGCTATGCTAGACTGAATGTGAAGCTTGCCCTACAGGTAGATAAACTGGAACCAAGTTTCTTGAAAGAGAACCCTGCACTCCAAAGTTTTACAAAAGCTTCTTGCAGGGAAAGCATCCGTGAGTTTGGAAATTGTGACCTTCCGAAATATGTTTTGCAGTTTGCAGTTCCTCTAGACTCTAACACTGCACAGCTATGAACCGCTTTTAATTTTACGGCCTGGATTTTTGGTCCTTGCACCAGCGCGCTGAGGATCTGCGCGAGCCTCCTGAGCAGTGCTGAGATGACCCGGCGCCAACTTCGAAACCCACCAACTGATCCTACTGAATTGAGATTGGCATTCGGCCCTCCAATTTTGGCGCAATCATCTTGAGCTCTATCTACTCAACTCCATGACTTCATGGACTGCCTTCGGATTTGTGTGTCCAAGACCCTACGGATGGGAGGTGAAGGATGGAAAGTGTGGCCCACAGCTCAAATCGGTCGGATTGGATATGACTGGTCAAAATTCTGTCTGAAATGACTGGACAAGCAAGCCGATTGAGTCATCCCCCTATCAATGCTAAGAACAGAGAGACGTAAGCAAGTGCTGCCAAGTTTCCAATACCACCGCTACAGGTACACAATCCCAAAGATCATCCCACCACCCGCCCTGAACCCCGACTCCTGCAGGTTGGTCATCGCTTTGGACATCGTGCGCGCGAAGGGATTCATGGGGTCGGTGAACGACTGCAACTGGCATCTGGTGGATTGCAACCATTGTATATAAACCATATTTCACCGTTGTATCATAACATATTCTAACAGGTCATAAATACCATAAATTCATAAGGAATGTGAGAAAATCATGTTCACCATCATGATTTTCCATCATTTCTCCATCATTTCTCCATCATTTCTCCATCATTTACCACCTCTTCTCCCCAGTGCCCCAGGGCCAGGAACTCCGCCGGTGCGGCGCCAGGTTTCCGTCCAGAGCGTGGCGACAGCATGGCGCCGCCTCGGTGTGATGAGGATTTCTGAGGTCAAAGAGGAAGATCTATGGATATTTATAGTTAGATCGTGTTGGATCATGTATCTATTAGCTCTATATTACATTATATTACTATATTGTATATCTGTAGTATTCTATAGTTCGATGATGATGATATATTGTCCGAATCTTTTGGGAGGGTACTTTGGAAAGAAATTTGACGTAAAAGGTAGATGCGTTTTGAGCCCACAGGGTTGGCTCAGGAATAGAAGTACGGGCCCACGACTGATTGAAAGCTTCACACATTTGATGGTATTCATATGGGTGTGTCTGGAAACAGGGTCAAAATCCCATGCTGGTTTAAAATCATGTTCCCTAGAAAATAGCCACTTTGGGGTATCCAGTATACCTGTATACCTCATGTTCAAACGAAACCTCCTTTATTCATGGTTTTTTGTACCGAACCATGAAATTGAAGGGGGTCATGTTGAGCACTTGCCGGATAGTCCGACCAATTCAAACTTGTAACGAGGGGTCTGGTTTCAGGGAGACCCTGATAATTTCGAAACTAGTTGTTTGACCAATGCCCAAATGAGACAAAGCTAAACTTAGTCTTTCTGTGCGACTTGTTTGACGATTGTCTTTGTTGCAGAAGTGCAATAAGATTTTACGCTGTAGGGTTTGTATAAATGTGGAAGCTTGAGGTTTGGGCTACATATGTTGGGGTCATGAGTATCTGCTCCAATCATATGGCCCAACACCGTGGGTTTCACGCAAACAGCTATTGGGGATCTTCCTTTTATGACAACCCCCATATGGTGGCGAAGGTGCCACGTCGCTCTTGACGTCGGAAAGGCGATGCCGGCTGGCCTTGACACCAGGACCCACTGTTTGTCTGAAAATGGGAAATATCCCCTTTAATGGCTATAAAAATAGGGAACATGATGTTTCAGTACCCAAAGTGGCCTTTCGAGCCTTAAACTGTCAGACATCGGCCTGAAATATACGTGTTTCGTTCATGCTTCACTCCACACTTTAGGATAAACCACTGGATGTGGTAAAATTCAGACAAATCCATACATGGTATGAAATGGTCTATTCTTGTTGGCAATCCTGCAGACGTAATTAGGGGCATGGAAGCGGTGATTGTTGTAAGTTCTGCAGCTTGAGACCGAGCTGGTAGGGGGAGGTCTTCCTTGTCGTGAGTTCGTCCCTTTCCAAAGTGAAAGAACCAAAGCATGTTTTAGGTGCCGGGCATCTGAGCCGGCCCCCGCTGTTGTTACTTTTTCACATTACACTAAAAACAACATTATCATAGACGAGGGGTGTGGGGGGGGTGGGGGGGGTGGGGTGGGGATAATAGCGTGATTTGCTGTACGTTCTCATGCACTTGCACACATACGTCATGCTACGCCGCTGTACGTTCTCATGCACTTGCACACATACGTCATGCTACGCTGCTGTACGTTCTCATGCACTTGCACACATACGTCATGCTACGCTGCTGTACGTTCTCATGCACTTGCACACATACGTCATGCTACGCTGCTGTACGTTCTCATGCACTTGCACACATACGTCATGCTACGCTGCTGTACTTTCTCATGCACTTGCACACATACGTCATGCCACGCTGCTGTACGTTCTCACGCACTTGCACACATACGTCATGCTACGCCGCTGTACGTTCTCATGCACTTGCACACATACGTCATGCTACGCCGCTGTACGTTCTGATGCACTTGCACACATACGTCATGCTACGCTGCTGTACGTTCTCACGCACTTGCACACATACGTCATGCTACGCTGCTGTACGTTCTCATGCACTTGCAGATCGTAGGGCGGGTGTTAGGTGGATGGTTATGGATATGTAAATGATGATGACGATGATGATGATGATGATGATGGTGATGGTGATGGTGATGGTGATGGTGATGGTGATGATGATGGTGGTGATGATGATGATGATGATCATGATCATGATCATGATCATGATCATGATCATGATGATGATGATGATGATGATGAAATTGCTCCTGATGCTAAGGTTTCGTTTTTCAGCGTTTTGTGGTCCCCCCTGTAAAATGTTTGAAAAGTGACAACAGCGGGGGCCGGCTCAGGTGCCCGGCACCATGTTTTAGATCATATTTGCAACGAATTCTCAAAGTGTCATGGCTCTCTCCATCCCATCCAGGGCCAGCTCCTGTTAGCTAAGCTGTCGGCAGGTAATCACGTGACTCCACCCCCCAGTGCGCTTGGGCCAAGAAATACGCGGCTCTAGTGGTCAAATGGTCAAAATGCACCCTTAGATATTGCCACTTGTTGCCAGGTATTGCCACCTTCATTGGATCTGGCAATGCGTGTCATCGAAACGAAACATCTCAGAGTCACCGGGTATCAGCCACATGCTGGTTTCTTGAAGCTACAAAATTCCTGCCTAGAAGTGCGTAGATATCGATAAATGGTGCTTCCGATAAAGAGGCCTTGCTATTCAATTCGCTGTCTGATGCCACATCCGTCAAGGCTTTTGAGCTGGTGTCTGCGCGTCAGCTGCATCTACCAAGATGGCTACAAGAGTTGCTGAAAATGCCATCCAAAAGCTGTAGACATGTGAGCCATACATATCTCCCTGGTCTATGATTTCGAGTGGTTTTCATCGTTGCCTATCTTTTGTGTACATACTGTGTGCGTATTGATATGTATTACATATATATATATGTGTATATATATACACATATGTGTATATGTATTATATATATATAGAGAGAGAGAGAATAATGTACATACATACTATACATATGATATCATATGATCATATTTATGTATGCTCATTGTATCAGGCAGTTAATGATAGACTGCATTGGAGATGCACTGCTTGCTGTCTTGCCGTTGATCTGCTTCCACATGTGCGCATGTCCCAAAAGTGAGGTCCCTCTACCAATTGTGTTGCCCTACCAAAACTCACAATTTTGCCACAAATTTGGGTTTGGTCCATGTTATTCCAGTTTGCTGTCATTGAATTGCAGGGGGATCTGAGTTTGGGACAAACACACGGAGAATTGGCTTTACTCTGACCACGCAGATTGCTGCTCCGACTCTCACCCGATGGATCGCTCTTCAAGCTCGTCGTCATCATCGTCATCGTACCTGAAAAACGGATGTGGATCCTAAAATTGATGGCAAACCTCAGATTCTGGGTGTACTTTCCATCCAATCCTGGAATCTTGCGGGCTCGCGCATTTGACCCATACTTGCTGCCACAATGGAGCAGCAACTGCAGCAACTGTCAAAAAAGTCCGCGCACTCATCGTCGTATTCATCTTCATCTTCGTCCTCCAGGGTCCGAAAAGGTGAAGAAAAGGAGTTTGGTGAAGAAAAAGAGGCCCTTCCCAATCACGCTGATCATGAAAAGAACTACATCGTCCCACTGAAATACTAATCTTGGTCTCTAACTTCAAAATTCACCCAATTCACATCCTTTTGTATCCCTTTGCATATTTGAAAGATTTTGAAAGTTTCGGAGCTGGGATGCTCCAAAAATCTCCGCCTCGGGATGGATCAAAGACTGACTCCGACCGCTCCGCTCCTGCGGCTTGCCGTAGATGAAGTCAATGGTACCCATCTTGATGCCGCGCCTCGACCCAAACGGAGCCATGCTTCGCAAGTGGGACCCAATGTGGAGGTTTCCTAAAATGGATCCCGAAATCATCCATGTTTATCGGATTTTCCATTATTAGCCAGCCATTTTAAGGTCTCCCCATTTAAGGAAACCTCCATATGGGGGTTGTCCAAAATACCTTTTCCCGGACAGCCCTCAATCGCTCAGCCAATCGCGTAGCAACCGCGGTACCACAGTGAGCAATCGCGGAAGGGTTTGTTCTTCGTTGATCAGATCATATACATAAAATATAAGTTATGTATTATATAATGAGGATCCATGCGTGAACGCATTCGATTTCAAATTTGGGAACAAAATAAGCTCGCGCGGTCCGGAAACGGTCCGGAAAACTCACAGTAGTACCAGCAGCAGTAGTACTAGTAGTACTAGTAGTACTAGTAGTACTAGTAGTACGTAGTAGTCGTAGTAGTAGTAGTAGTAGTAGTAGTAGTAGTAGTAGTAGGAGGGGTAAGAGTAGGAGTAGGAGTAGGAATAGGAGAAGGAGTTCTAGTAGCAGGGCAAGGGAAGAAAGGGAGAGGGAGGGAAAGAGAGAAAGAGAGAGAGAGAGGGAGGGAGGGGGAAACAGATGGTTGCGTTTGACCGGTTTCTGACGGGTTTCTGACTGGTTTCTGACTCGTTTCTGACCCTTCAGCGGAACTCGTGTCAATTGGATTTAAAAGCAAGAGCAGAAATTCCTAGGTGTACTAGTGGTAGTGGTGGTGCAGTAGCAGCGGGTGGTGGTAGTACTAAGAGTAGTAGCAAATCTAGTAGTGGGAGTAAGGATCCATGCGTGAACGCATTTGATTTCAAATTTGGAAGCAAAATAAGCTTGCGCGGTCCGGAAACGGTCCGGAAAACTCACAGTAGTACCAGCAGGACTAGCAGTAGCAGTAGCACTAGCAGTAGTGGTAGTGGAAATTGCAATAGGAGTAGGCGTAGGAGTTCTGATGGGAGGGTGAGGGAATAGGCAAGGGAGAGAGAGAGAGAGAGATTGCGTTTGGCCGGTTTCTGACGGGTTTCTGACTGGTTTCTGACTGGTTTCTGTTCGTTTCTGACCCTTCACACGAGTGCAATTGGATTTAAAAGCAAGAGCAGAAATTCCTAGGTGTACTAGTGGTAGTGGTGGTAGTGGTGGTGCAGGGTGGTGCAGTAGCAGCGGGTGTGGTAGTGCTGGGGGTAGTAGCAAATCTAGTAATGAGAGTAAGGATCCATGCGTGAACACATTCGATTTCAAATTTGGGAACAAAATAAGCTTGTGCGGTCCGGAAACGGTCCGGAAAACTCACAGTGCACTAGCAGTAGCAGTAGCACTAGCAGTAGTGGTAGTGGAAATTGGAATAGGAGTAGGCGTAGGAGTTCTGGTAGGAGGGTGAGGGAATAGGCAAGGGAGAGAGAGAGAGAGGTTGCGTTTGGAGTAGGAGTAGGAGTAGGAGTAGAAGTAGGAGTAGGAGTAGGAGTAGGTAGTAGTAGGAGTAGTAGTAGTAGTAGCAGTAGTAGCAGTAGTAGTAGCAGTAGTAGTAGTAGCAGGAGTAGTAGTAGTAGTAGTATATAGTAGCAATGATAAGAGCTGAGGTGGATGGATGGATGGATGGATGGATGCTAGGCAAGTGCTGCCTTTTTGGTGTTTCTGACCTGTTTCTGACCTGTTTCTGACCTGTTTTCAATTGGAGCTAGCTTGAATGTCCTTCTGACCTAAAAACATGTCAATTATTGGCATGGTTCTGGTCTCGAAAGTAGTAGTAGTAGTAGTAGTAGTCGTAGTAGTCGTAGTAGTCGTAGTAGTAGTCGTCGTCGTAGTAGTCGTCGTAGTAGTCGTCGTAGTAGTAGTAGTAGTAGTAATAGTAGTAATAGTAGTAATAGTAGTAATAGTAGTAATAGTAGTAATAGTAGTAATAGTAGTAATAGTAGTAATAGTAGTAATAGTAGTAATAGTAGTAATAGTAGTAAGTAGCAATGATAAGAGCTGAGGTGGATGGATGGATGGATGGATGGATGGATGGATGCTAGGCAAGTGCTGCCTTTTTGGTGTTTCTGACCTGTTTCTGACCTGTTTCTGACCTTTCCCGGAATCTTCTTCAACTTCAAAAAAATCAGCACGGGCAGTCAAACTAGGAACAATTTTAGTGATCGTCAAAGTAATATCATTACTAGTGCCCCAAATACTAGTACTAGTGCTACTAGTAGTAGTAGTAGTAGTAGTAGTAGTAGTAGAGTAGTAGGAGGAGGAGGAGTAGTAGAAGTAGTAATAGTAGTAATAGTAATAGTAGAAGTAGCAATGATAAGAGCTGAGGTGGATGGATGGATGGATGGATGGATGGATGGGATGCTAGGCAAGTGCTGCCTTTTTGGTGTTTCTGACCTGTTTCTGACCTGTTTCTGACCTGTTTTCAATTGGAGCTAGCTTGAATGTCCTTCTGACCTGAAAACATCTGCGCGGATTCCGCGCGCGCGGAATCCGCGCGGCCATGTCAATTATTGGCATGGTTCTGGTCTCGAAAGTAGTAGTAGTAGTAGTAATAGTAGTAGTAGTAGTAATAGGGTGGTAGCCGTATAACCAATCGCCAACCAATCGCTCAGCCTATCGCGATGCAGGTTTTAGCAATCGCGCAAAGCAAAGTAAACGCATCAATTCATAAATTTGTGACCTGCTTTTACGGACGGCTCCCATATGAAAGGCAGAAAATCTGCAGATCAGGTCAACTCTCGTGGACGCCAAGCCACCCCAGTGCCAAAGCCCTCTTCGCTTGTAGCTCACCACGGCGATACCAACGCACCTCCGGTTGGAAGATCTGATTTTGAGTGATTTTCTGTCTTTTGCTGGGCGTCCAAAATCAGGGTACCCCAAAATCTAGCGACTATCATCATTCTCCCAATCAAAAAATCACCATTTTGGGGCATACTCCACTCGTCTATGGCGGATGGCCAGTCTATGGAATCCGTTGTGGGAATCCTCTGCGAAACGACTTTCTCTGAATCGAGCAAGGTGATACACTCACCTGGCAAACTGAGTTGAGTTTCTCTCTCTCAGTGATAGGAGAGAGGTCCATATTAAGAACGGATACGCAGGACCCAACCCGCGCCAGGATGATCAAATCGCCGGCCTTGTCTCTGTGTGTCCTCCAATGTGCTCTCCTGAGGGTGCAAATCCACTGCCCCAGAACTGGAAATCATGGCGTTCTCACACAAATCCTGGGTTGGGTGCGTCCGAAACTGGTATATACTCCCCATTTTTTGGTCATTTGATGGCACTTGAGAGCAGGCGGAGGCGGACGAAAGGTAGTGTAGTGGGAGAGGAGTGGTGTCAAAATGCTGCGCCCCTAAGATGATACACCAAAAACGTTTTGCGCAGTCTAAGATGATTTTATCCAGAGCATGACTGCATGATACGGTGTCTTGTGCAGCGTGAAATGATGCACGAAAAGGGGTTTATTTAAAACCCTTTTTTAAGACCCCTTGCAGCAACTGTTATTGAGGCTGAAGCAAACCAATTGTGCTGGACTACAGGGACATCTCCCTCATGGAGAGTGTGCCTCTACTGTGGAGAACCGTGACCGCGTCACCTGTGGAAATTGAACCCATGACCATTTTAAGGGGGGGGCCCTTATAATTGATATCTAATACATAACGTCGAGAATTCTACGTTTTCCACGGGCTGGCCCCCCAATACCCCCTATGATTGTGCTGAAGCACGGAGAACTCAGGTAGCTGACGCTACCTTTCGTGATTTGAATAGGGAAAATGATGATTGATCATGATGATCATATTGTTCAGTGGATCTGGGTATACAGTACCCTGTTTTCCGTCAAACTCAGATGGTCTGATTACTCAAAATGACAAAACAATCTGGAGGTCCCAAGGTGATTCAGGGTTTAACCTGAGCTCCCTGCTTGCCCTTGGGCGATGCTGCACGCATGGCTACATCTCGCGCAACGGCACCTGCTGCCTAGCAGGACAAGACAGGTAAGGATCAAAGAATCAATGATGACGAGAAATGAGGATGAGAGTGAGAACGAATATTCTCGTTAGTACTATTATGGTTATCATATGATTTTCAGTGTTGTTATTACTATGTTTATTGGGATGATTATAACTTCAACTATCAGCAGGGTTGCTCCAACCCAGGTGGTCACAGCATCTATCCAAGGTGCCACCACCAACAACAAAGTGCTGCCGCTGAAGCCAAACTGAGAGTCCTGGAGCCAGGTTCAGCTTTAATCGCCATGAAATGGGAATAGGGTCAAAACCTGATTGGTACCCTTGTTTTCTCATTGAAGGAGCTGATGTTCATGTATGTTTCCGATGCTCATTCAGAAATTCACGTGGCAAAAATGAGGTTTGATTCATCGCCATTTTCATGGCCTACTCTCTAGTGTCCTGAGGGAGACTCATGGTTTGAATACCACTCATGTCGGACATCAGCGGATACTGTTAGGATGCTGAGTATGTAAGCCACCTTCAGCCCCCGGACACTGGCCTCTGATCGTGCAGCCGCTGCAACCTTTGCAACAAGGATCAGGGGAGATTGTCGTGTGTAACTATGCAAGGAATCTACATCTACAGTATATGGAATTACTGAATTCTCTCAAACTCTTGAAACTCAGGGTTTAAAGCCTCGCTTCACCCATAGAATCCTTGAGACAAACCATAAAATTTATGGATATACATATATACATACAATACATATACATCCATATACATACAATACATACACATCCATATACATTTATACATATATATATATACATATATATATACATATATATATATACATCTACATCTGCATCTACATTCTAAGATACATCTACATCTACATATACATATACATAAATATGTTATGTGTATATATATATATACATGCATGTTGTATTAGATGTCTTAACATACATAATGTAATATAATATATATATAATATAATATAATATAATATACATATATATAATAATGTGTACATATATATATATGTTATGTATATATATATATATGTGTGTGTTATGTATATATATACACACGTCACATGTATGTGTCTATATGTATGTATATATATACGTATATATATGTTGTATATTGTATATTATATATTACATTTGCATTACATCATTACATTACACTACACTACATTACATTACATTACATTATATTATACTACATTATATTTTACTACATTTTATTATACTACATTACACTGCATTATATCATACATATATATATATACACATATACATATTAATGAGATATTCTATACATCATGTGTACATATGTATATGTATATATATATATGTATATATTCAATCATATATATAATATATATATAGGTACATATTATATGCGTGTATATACAAACATACGTGCAAAAGAGATACTAGTACGAACTATAGAACCATTTGTATAGGATTTCCGATTGCTCATGGCAACTCCTTTGTCTCGCCTCAGGGGCATCACCTTGTGCTACGATTGGCCTGTGACACTGAAGAGACTTGGGAGAGGAACGCTAAAGGTGACGAACACTGACGAAAGATTTTGGATTTGGGCGATTTTGACTATTCAACGGAAATTTTAGCAAACCAAAGAATTGGTTATGATTTCTATACGGGCTTGAAAACGCGACAAATCTGGAACTTTCCAGCGCGTTCTGCTGCAGCTTGGGCAGCAGCGAATTTTGTTTTCTGCGGTTTTCGCTTCCTGGAAATTTCTGCCTGTTGAATGACGCCTACACATCCGTGCAACCATTCATGTATGAGACAACATGTTCCCCGCCACATCCGCCTGGGAGCCTTCTGATATCCAGCACGAGGGAGGAGAAAAGCACCTCAGTTCTAGACGTTTTGTCGTCCCTGCCATCGGGATCTCAAGAGTTTTGGGGTTCACGTCATGGTTTAAAGCTTCACATCATGATCGCAGCGATCTATATAAAGAAAGCAGTACATAATCTGTCTGGGCACCCTGGAGATCGCATGCCGTGTAGAAGTGTGAGATGGGAGTTGAGTTGAATACGTGCTGCATGTTCGAACCCACTTGTTTATTCAACACAAAGTTCTTGCGGTGCTATTCTGATGGAAATTCCTGCCTTTGGGTTCACTTTGAGGCTGCCACGAGCAGGGGCCAGCACCTGACCATCACGAGGCATACAGAGTTACGGAGCGCTGAGAAAGGTCCGAGCCGGGTTTGTTTTGAAAGCTGTGTCTGAATTATATTGACATTAAAGACATGGGGGCATAGACTTTGTTACTCTGTAAGCCCAAAAGGGATTAGTGGCCGTTTGCTCTCTTTGCTGGTGTTGCCCGTCAGTCATGGTGCGTAAGGATTTCGTAAAAATCATTCACAGAAAAAATGTCCCAAGCAAGCGACCATCAGCGCGGCCGCCAGCATCAAGACCACCTGGCAATCATAGCACACGAAGGGGATACCTAGGTGGTCCTGACCGCCCTGACCCAATTCGTCTGAGGAACTGGATCGCAGCAGAAATCCGCACGAGAGAGGAAGTTCTGTACCACCCAGAGGCAGTGTATTTTAGTCCAGTTGTTTTGGTGGGTCTTGGGTGTTACATCAATTTTCATCACCTGTACCCCAAACCTGTAGCCTAAAGGTACGTATCCTTCTGGCACAGTCCCTAGGTTCCACATTCTTCATCCATATACCCTATGGGTCACAGGATGATCCCACACAAAATGCCTCGGAAATGCGAAGTGGAATCATTTACATACTATGGGTTGCCCACACACATGCAACCGACGGCTGGTCGGATGAATATGCTTGAAGTATTAGGATGTGTTACGTTGATGAAAGAAGCAGAGCAACTAGGCTTCCTGATACCAAACCACCAAAGCCGTCTCCAATCTTTGCCTGGCTCATGAGCCGAGTGCCTGCCATTCCTGGCCTGGTCAACAATCCAGTGCTGCACAATGAAACCGCCACCCAGTTTTGATATGTTTTGATTGGATTGTATCGTCAATTACTCTGCGCTGAACTAACTCAAATATGCGAAGAGTTGCAAAGTCCGCGATTTCCCTGAAAATGGATCTATGAATGGTGGATGTTCCATAATCATCCATAATCTACTGCGATATCTCCCCATATTTGCCGGTAATCTTCTCATGTTTTGGCTCCCGCACTGGCCCCAAGCTGATCTGCCCAGGCTGGGGTTGGTCGCTAAACACCCGACCACTGAGCCAAACATGGCGATCCCAAATCACTATGTTGGGGATAACCCTCCACTGCAACTAGTCAGGGTTTATTAAATCCTGGGTTCAAATCTGCTTGAATTCATTTGATGCGATTTCAATTGATGCAAAACAGTTGAATCCATATACTTAGATCTAATCGGCCTTCCAAGCTTGGATTTCACTGTTGCAGTTTTAATTAAAACCCCACAAGTTTGTGATCAGCAAAGGATTTCCTTTGAGTCCCGTGTAGACTAATCCAACGAGTCTGCTGGTATAAATGCAAGGATAAGGGCGAAACAATTGCACCTACCACACATTCCTGATGAATGGAGACAAAATCAAACAAAATCATGCCACCATATGCCACCAATATTCTGGAACATAGCATCGTCATCACTGGTAGGAGCACTCGTACTCTTTAGAAACCGAACATAAGAAACGGTTGCGCTCTCTAAGCATTGCACTTGGTTTAAGAGTCAGTATCCTGTGCTGAAGCAGCTCTTGACGTCTGCATGACCCATTGGCACCTCAAACGAGTTCAGGCTGGCCGTCTGGGGTCCAAGCTGCGGCTGTTTCTTACTTTCACTCCCTGCGCTTCTCAGCAGTAAAGCTGTTCGCTGTTGCCGTGTGGGCGCTTTGCCAGTTGCAAAAGCCGTTGGAGAGGGATCTCTTGACACGGACCAGGCCGGCGCGCAGCTTGCGTCAGGATCTTAGTTTGTCGTAGTTCATTGTAGCTCGCAACAAGGACCAGACAGGGAATTCTCTGAGAGTCACCCTTTTTGAGTGATGGGAAACATTCCATAATAACAAGTTAGCCACAGGCTACAAGTTACAGCCATCCATCAGTGGGAAACCAGACAAAACATGTTTGACACCAGGGTTTCCAACAGCGCTGCCTTGCGCGCCTGAGCCGTGTCCTGGGGGCAACAGGGCCCTGCGCCATCTTGGAGAGGCTACCGGATGCTATCGGTGCTTTTGTTGCTGCAGGGATTTTGAAAACTGTGCTGTGTGTGTGTGTCTGTTTTTTTAAGCAGCTGATCCAAAGCCTGCTGGCTACATGGATAGGTGTTTGGATTGTCGCTGGCTCGTAGCCTCCGCCAATTCAGAGGGACCGCTCAGGAGCATGTCGTTGGGTCAGCCTGGGTTGCAAGCATCCAAACAGAGCGACACAGCAATGGAAAATAGATGAAAATAGGGAGGTGTCGCAAATAACCACAATGGCCACCCCAAGAACGGTTTGGATCATGAATTCACTATTGGATCCTGGATACTGGATACTGCATGATATGGCTATGCAACCAAACCCTGGCACCCTTGTTCATACCAAACAAGTTTATACTTGCGGATGATCGTTCCTCATACCTTTGGTCCCACGTATGTTGAACCAGCACTGGCCATGGACATATCCCAAAATTTTGGAAAAGGGCCTCATGTTTTGGTGGTAGTTATAGTTATGTAAATTGAGGTTCTGACCGAAGCGCATCATCTCTGGCCCATCAATGTCATGCCCTGTACGTCCACCCTCAGAGCCCTTAGCCATACCATACCTTGGCAGCGGGTGCTGGCCCACTACTCGGGTAATGGTGGACATGGGGACATGGCTGGAAAACCACCATGAGATGTAAGAAAATCATGGTTCGACTACTCCAAGGAGGCTCGCACAAAACGGTGTCCCCGGAGGTGTCCCCAGCCATTTTTCCTGTAAATTTCCACACTCCACACGCTCGAGCAAGACGGTGTCCCCGGAGGTGTCCTCGGCAAATTTTCCTGTAAAATTCCACACAAAATGGCTCTGATGACATGACCATCTGCATTTCCACTCCGCAAGCTCGCACAAAACCAGACATCTCATACAGAAATCTTGCCAAGAAGGAGCTTGTCAAGAGATCTTGCCAAGAAACTTCTTACAGAGATCTTGCCAACAGAGCTCTTATAGAGATTTTGTACAAGATCTTGCCAGGAGACCTCTCGTAGAGATCTTGTACAGAGACCTGGTGAAGAGAGCAGAGGTCTTCCTTGCAGATCATTTGCAGATAGCTTGAACAGAGATCTTACCTTGAGATCCCTTACAAAAATCTTCTGTGGAGATCTCCTATAGAGAGATCTCTTCAAGAGTCTTGCCAAGAGGGTCTTGCCAGGACACGTCTTTTGGAGACCTTGTACCGGGACATTGCATGAAGATCTGTTGCAGAGATCTTGCCAAGAGGTCTTTTACATAAATCTTGCCAAGAGAGATTTTTTAGAGAGCTTGTACAGAGATCCCATAAAGAGATCTAGCCATGAGATCTCTTATAGAGATCTTGTCCAGCAGGTCTTGCCAACGGACCTCTTAGAGATATCTTGTCCAGAGCTCTTGCCAAGAAACCTCTTACAGAGATCTTGCCAACAGAGCTCTTATAGAGATTTTGTACAAGATCTTGCCAGGAGACCTCTCATAGAGATCTTGTACAGAGACCTGGTGAAGAGAGCAGAGGTCTTCCTCTCAGATCATTTGCAGATAGCTTGAACAGAGATCTTACTTTGAGATCCCTTACAAAAATCTTCTGTGGAGATCTCCTATAGACACATTGTACAGATAGCCTTACACAGGGATCTTGCACAGCAGCTTTTACAGAGAACCTCTCAAGGAGATCTTGCGCGCGATCTTCTACAGAGATCTTCACAAATGGAACTTGCAGAATCTGACCTGCTATCTCTTCTTTGCACTACTAGGGTCGCTCTGGTCCTGCTAGCTTGCAGCCACTGATGATTTTAGGTTCTTTCTACCTTTCCCTTTAGAATCCCAACTACACACTGTTTGGGGTCTCTTGCCGGGATAACTAACATAATATGTAGATGTGGGAAATCACTATTTTTAATAGGTAATTTATCCATTCAGCCATGGTTTCCACATCTATGTTAGTTTGCCCTAGTGTAAATGATCTAAAAACCACCCATTTTGCGGTGAAAACCCAAGGATTTCCAAAAACCACTGGGGCTCGGGGCTTCTCAAAGAGCTGCTGCATCCGCGCCTGGTGTTCCGCGGACGGCGCCTCGGCAATTTGGAAACTACAAAAAAATGATGCTGTCATCAAGGCCTATTTGGTGGTTTCCATAAATGGGGGTACCCCAATAGCTGGATGGTTCATAAGGAAAAATCCCATTGTTTAATGGATGATTTGGGGGTACCCTCATTTCAGGAAACCTTTATTTTGGGACCAGGATTGCATGATCATCCAAGTGGTGTAAGATTTTTTGGACAGACACCTGCAACGATGCTCAAAGTTCAAACCAGGATGGGATGCACAAAAAGACAAGATGGAGAACTAGCCTGTCCTTTTCCATTGTCCAGAGTGCAGCCAGGCATTTCAAGATGCATCTCAAAAGTCAGCACCATTCTGAGTCTCTGCATCCTGTCTTGGAACCCCACATTGCGGCGGAAATCCTGCTCTCCCTTGCTAGGTGAGGGACTCCGCCTTAGAAGTTGTCTGGTGGTTGGGCCC
This sequence comes from Cladocopium goreaui, assembly GCA_947184155.2. Taxonomy (NCBI): domain Eukaryota; class Dinophyceae; order Suessiales; family Symbiodiniaceae; genus Cladocopium; species Cladocopium goreaui. Next base: position 282,714 of record CAMXCT020006412.1, read on the forward strand.
ATCACAGTGGGGAACCATCATTCCAAATATATATTGGGGAAGTCAGGAACCACAAAGATCCACAAAGCAGTTGTGTATCACAGTGGGCTCTGTTCCACGAAACTCTGGTGCAAAAGCCACTTTCACTTTGGAAATTGCTTTTGGTTTTTGGATGTTTTTGGTCAGCAATGAGAATATTTTTCGACATCAAATGTCAAGGCTGCTCTTAGCTCGAACTTCCATCTTGCCAGCACCGTGATAGGTCGTGCAACAGAAAAGCAGAAAAAGGATGAAAACGGCATCAACTATCATAAAGTCACATGGGTCCGGCACCGCCAGCCATCTGTAGGTCCTAATTTGCTGGACCCCATTGGTGGTCCTCATCTCCCAGAATTGGTTCAAGGAAAATTCTCCAGCGATTACCCCTAATACTTGGGCTTAAAAATGAGTTTCCTTCAACCCATCTTTGGAACCAAAATCCGTTCCCACCATGTTCCCACCAGGTTCCCACCAGGTCTTCCCAGGCGAACCTTCGTACCTGTTTCATGGGCACAAAGGTCTCTTCCTCCATGAGACGGTGCGATGCTGCACCTTGCGATGCATCACCCATAGGCCCATGGGATGAAAATCATGGCGTTTTTCCCATAAAAAGTGGTAGAACTTGGCGTGTGCGCGCCATTTTTGGAGAAACCGTGAGAAACCGATAACATGGCAGAATCTGAGGAGGATTCAGCTTGGTATTGCAGGAAACCTAAGGATTTACCAGGAAATCAAAGATAGGTTCGTATAGGTTCGTTATGTAGCAATGCCTCCATATGCCTCCTGTGATGGTTGGATCATTGCATCCTTGTTGGGAGCCTATGATTGGCCAATATTGCCATCATTGGTTGATGACCATCCCCAGCAAGGGCCAATTTATTGGGTACCCGAAACGCCGAAAAGTGGTTAAGACCTATGTCAAAAGGCTAGTCCCGTCTCTCAAAACTGGGGGTCCGCAGATGGGCCGGTCATCATCTACCCATCCAAGAGTTTGTGGGTCGGTCAGATTGATCCTTGAAGCCTTCAGGAATTCTCTCTGGGATCAGCATTTACAAAACTTGGAGCTGGGAAGCCTCCACCGCACCTTGCTCACGAGGCAGAGCACAGGCCGCCTTGTAGCCCACGGGTTTCTTGGCATATTCCTGGCAGCAAAGGTGAAGGCCCCCCAGCTAGATCTGATTTGCTGCCAGCGGCAGAACGACGAGCAGCGTCCCCACACCCAGCTTCGCGCCTTGCCCGACGAGCAGACAGCTTTCTCTCTGTCTGCCTTGCCTTCGCAAACCCCGACCGTTGGCTGACAACATCCAAAGTTGATCGGCGAAATCCCAGAATGGGACATTTTTAAGGCAACCTGGGCAGTGTTTAGAACACTTGTTCTTCCCAGACTTCAGTCTGAGTTCTGCCTACGCAAAATCATTCGCATCTAGCTCTCCAGCCATCAAAACAAAGTGCATGACATCTCGATAGTATGATTAACCCTTTTCTACGAGCCAGAAATGTGTCTTGTGGGATCAAATGGTCCCTCTAGCAATCCAACCTGGCTAGCGGCTATGGGAAATCCACTCAAAAAAAAGAAACCAGTTTCAACTTTCTTCCCACTGCAACTGGGGATTTACCAGCCAGGTCAAGCTGGTGCGACGCTGCGAGGCCGACCAGTCTGAGGCTCCCAACGCATTTCTTCCACGAGTTCCTTGTCTGTCTTGCCCTTCTCTCTCGCCCAGTCAACGCCTTGGTGCTGGTCCAAGGCTCATGGTGAGGCAGACCAAAAGGATCAACAGATGACAAGATTTCAAGATTTGTTGGGGAAATCTGTGGAACTTGTATCGATAAGTATCATGTTCGAAGTGACAATTATATATATATATATATACATTTTTACAATATATATATATGTGTGTGTGTGTGTGTGATGTCACTGTATCAGCAAAAGGGCAGAAAATACTGCTCTGGGGCCACAATTTGGGGCATGCCACCCCCTGATCTACCTGCGGCTTCCCCCCATACTACTGGGAATTGCTTGGCCAAGTGACACTGTTTTATAAAAGATACTGCCAAAACACTGCAAGTCATCAACCCAATGGAAAGAAAGTTCAAGAAATCTGGGCCGCAAAGAGCCACAGCAAGCACCCACACCATCTCGCGAACGACTTCGTGAACGCCCTCGTGGCATTCTGCCAACCTCAGTTACAGCATGACAGGGCTACGTCACGACCAAAGACGACCAAACGGTTTCACCACTCTGACCTGGCTATGCGAAGCCACGGCTTCACGGGAAAATTACCTACAAATGGATATAAATATAAATTTAATGTATTGTCTATTAAAACATTCAAAGTAAATTCCTACTATTGTCACTGCATGACAATATACTAAATATACCGGTAGCTCCAATTTCAGTGTTTCGGATACCCCATCCAAATACTGAGTTTCTTTACACAACAAGAGACTCACTAAACAAAGAGCCGGGTGACTTAAAAAGTGTCCCGAATTTTGACTCCTTCGAAATGAAGCAAGGACTGAAGGATTCGATCTTGCCACTGGGTGCCCCACTGTGCTCTTATATCTCTGATCCGCCAAAATGATACGGCCTGGCCAGGATGATCCACGATGGTGCCAGGGAGATCCTGATACTACTTAATGGCCGCATCTTATAGGAATCGTAATGGACAGCTAACCCAGAACGAGGGCTAAGGGTTAGCCCATTTATGACTGGGATACCTTAATAGCGCATGCCCGCTGATTTGTTTGGCTTTCCAGAAATTGCAGCAAAATCTATTTGCAGCAATTATATTGTGTAGGACAAGAGAGCTCCTGATGTGATATGTTTTGTGGTGCTGTGGGTCAAAATAAGGTGTCCAGATATGACCAAACTACATGTCAAAATATTCTGACTATCTACCTACCTGCTACTGTAGTGTGGTATCTTCGTACTTGCTGTAATCCGTCGATACTGCCACAGCACCGCAGGTCACTTTTCACTGCTGAAACATCCAGGTGTTTGGTTTCAGGTGCGCTGCACAGCAAATAGTTGATGTACTGCACAGCTTCTCTGTACAATTGATATCATCTGAAGGAGGGACGATGCAGCTGATCAACCGGGGGCCGGGGTTGAGGAAATTGGCAGTGGCAGCACCCCAGGAAAGTCAACTCCACCACCTTGGCACTGATTTTTTGGCAGTGCTGGAGATCCTCTCCAACCCACAATGTCTCCATGCATCCATAACACTCTTCTGCTTGCTTGCAGTGGAGCGTGCTTGAATACATCTTGGACTCTTGAAAAACAACGCAAAGGCATGGCGTCCTCCTAAAGGGCTCGCAAGCAGCACAGCCCTGTCCCTTCCAAAAGCAACCTACTGGACCTCATGCTGGACCGAAAAAACAGTTTGAGTCAAAACCTCTGAGAATTGGCCCAGAATAAGACTATCATGGTACTTCCTGATAAGCCAAATGGAAGCAGAAGATTGTCGAATGACCAAGCGCTCTTATCCAATATTCAATACCCAAGATACCCCAAGTAACTGTTACGCATATCTGGACAGAAACGGCCGGAAACCCCAAGGATCCCCAAGGCTCAAAGGAAGACTCTTCTCACAGATGCTGTAGTATCAAGTATCAAGTGGGAATTGAAATGAAGGATCGAGCCAATGCCTGTGCATCCAAACTGGAGATGAAGCAGCAAAAAATACAAAGAACCACCGATTCACGGCGGTTTCGCATCGGCAAACATCTGCCAGGAGACAAGTAGGTGACCGTCCCGCGGTGGGACGGCTATGCCACACAGACACCCTGCCTTTGCAATGTTTGTTGTGAAGTGAAAAGAAGACATGCAGGTTGGACCGGATCGTGGTTCCTAAGAATTTCCGATGGATGTTGGGGGAGAAACCCGGCAACCCTGAGGGGAAGTTGATAGAATGTCAAGACCAACAGCACGCTGTCAAACGGGGGGTCCCTATCAGTTGTTGATGGAGAAAATTTGGTCTAAAGGCGTACTCCCTAGGGATGCGCGACATGTACGTGACAAGCATGGCCTGGGATCGGTTTCTGCTGCTTCTCAGACTCATGGGCTGTATCGCTGGAGATGTGAAAGTGGCAAAAACGGGTGGCATGGATGGCAAATCCTAAGGCCACCGGCCAGCAAGGTCAAAAAACAACCTGCTGGTGCGGAACATCGGTGGTAAGTACGATAGGGATTTCACCATGCCACAGTCCAAACTTTCTGGATTTGCTGCCCAACACAGAGATGACATGGCATGGTGAATCAGCAACAGTGACCCTGCGAACTCCCTGCGCAGGTATATGCTGAGCAGCCTTGCGGTTTATCAAAGGTTGATGCTGCTACTAAATTGATGTTTTTCAAAATTGTACAAGATGAATATCATATGAACATATAATATCCAGTACGAAAGTGTCTCAACACTTCAGCCTGTTCACGCATCAGGTGCACATCGACCGAATTGTGGTTCAAAAGATCCTTTTCAGCTGTAGCAGCCAGGGTGGGATATCGCAGAGCCATATCCGTTGGGTTGAGAGCTGTAGGGTCTTACGAACTGCTTCTTTGAGTGAAGCCAGCTACTGAAACTCCACCATCTGAGCACTTGGATGGTAGCGGAGCCTTGGAAAGGCTGTGTGAGAAGTGAAGTTGAACCTGAGGTGTGAAAGCCCCTGGGAAAGAAGTGAGTATAGTGGAAATTAGTAGAAGCAAAGATGGAGTGCCGCAGTGGTCAGGGGATGCAGTTTCATATCAAGAATGAAGAACACGCACTGCAGTGGGAACAGCCACTAGCGTATGGAAAAAAGATACCTATGTGGCCCGAGCGGAACGGCCAGGAATTGCCCATCTCATGAAGCATCTGAAACGAAGCTTGGGGAGACCACAAACTTGAGAGCAGGCGGAGGCGGACGAAAGGTAGTGTAGTGGGAGAGGAGTGGTGTCAAAATGCTGCGCCCCTAAGATGATACACCAAAAACTTGTTTGCGCAGTCTAAGATGATTTTATCCAGAGCATGACTGCATGATACGGTGTCTTGTGCAGCGTGAAATGATGCACGAAAAGGGGTTTATTTAAAACCCCTTTTTAAAACCCCTTGCAGCAATTGTTATTGAGGCTGAATTCCGAAGGGAACTTGACCCCCAGTAGCTCTGTTTGGTTGGTTAGAGGGAGACGGTTGAATAAATGTTGCCCCGAACAGTTGAGACCGGCATCGGAAAGGGAAGAACGGTTGGAATTTTTGGGGAACCCCGGAAGCCACCAAGAAACTTTCGATTTTTCAAGGGTTGCAAGTGCCTTGGGTGGTAATGCACTGGATGACATTAACAATGAAGTCCCGGATTTGGCAACTTGGCAAAGAGACTATGGGGTGACAACGGGAATTGCGCCCACTGTGAGACACCGTGGAAAACGTCCAGTTAACCCAAACCCAGGAAACCCCAGAATGGACCCCTTTTGTGAAAATACGAGGGAACCCAGTGTAGACGGGAAAGGGGTGAAGATGCCGGGATGGCTCACGAAGGGGTTGAAAAAGCATGGTGGACCCAAATCCCCGAAGAAATTTTTGGGGAAAGTAAAGGGGAACATTTTTGGAATGAACCCAAAGCTTCCGTTGAAATTTCCATGTCCATGCCTGAGACAAAAAGGGGAATGACCCGTGCTGTTGATGATTTGGGGGGGCTATTTTGTGAACCAACTGAAAAGAAGGGCTGTTGAGGTCAGCAGTGAGACTCCCAAAGAGTTGGAACAGTTTCGAGAGGCCAAACACAAAGAGGTCACTAACTACCTAGCTGCTCAAGCTTTTGACGCTGTGCCACCAGAACTTCGACCCACCAAGGATCAAGCTGTGGTGGGATGAGATGGATCCTTATCTGGAAACAAACGGATGAAGGAGGCCATAAGGCCAAGGCTAGGGCTATCCTTAAGGGGTATCAAGATCCACAGTATGAATGCAGGGCTACCACGACACCAGTAATGACCCGCCAAACAAGACAGCTGCTACTTCAGGTAGCTGCATAGAAACGGTGGGGGCTGAAAAAGGGAGATGTGTCGGGGCTTTCCTTCAAGGAGGGAGTACCTGAATGAGTTGTACTGTGTTCCTTGCCCTGAAATCTTGGAAGCTATGGGACTGGGACCCGAAGAAGTGGTGAAAGTCAAGAGGGGATGCTATGGGTAAGTTGATGCCCCTGGAATGGTATCTTACTGCGTCTGAATACCTTAAAGAAGAGGGTTTGGTAAAATCTTGGTCTGACCCCTGCTGCTGGCTGTGGAAACCAAAAGGGATCTTAAGGGGAATCATTGCGGGACATGTCGGTGACTTTTTGTATTGTGGGAACCCCAAAGACCCCGAATGGTTGGCCCCGGAAAAACGGATTCAAACCCGGTTCAAATGGGATGAATGGGATTCACTCAGTGTGGGGTTCGGATCGAGAAACAGGTTGACGGTTCATACCGTTTATCCCAACAACAATACCTGGATAAGGTAAGTGAGATATGTCTCAATGCCGGCCGACGGAAACAGACTAAGGAATAAACCACCGAACGTGAAAAGACACAACTAAGGGGACTCTTGGGAGCGCTGAGCTGGTATGGCCAGCAGTGCGCACCACATTTGTCTGCATCAGTGGGACTGATGCTTTCGGAGGTGACCGAGAGTACCGTAGAAACCATTGTAAGGGCAAACAAGTTGCTGTATGAGCCAAAGCAAAGAAAAGACCACAAGTTGATCATTCATGCTTTTGATCCACAAGAAAGACTGGGTATGTACTGTTGGGCAGATGCTGCAGGACAGAACAGGAGAGACGGTAGCAGTACCCAAGGCATTTTCATCGGTGTGGTCCCCGAAAGGTTGTTTGAGAGACATATTGAAAAGGTTCCTCCGATTGGCTGGCATTCTAGGAAAATTGACCGTGCGTTACGTAGCCCAGGGGCTGCTGAAGCTAGATCTGTCATTTCCGGGGAAGACTATATGTTCCATGCTCGATATCAGTTTCGAGAGTTCTTTGATCCCAATCCGAATGTTTTTGATGCTGATGGTACTGTGAATAGGATTCCTCGCTGTTTGGTTTCCGATTCCCGATATGTTGATGATAAACTTCAAACTGAGGAACTGTCTATCAAAGGGCAAGAAAGGCGGGTGGACTTGGAGTTATATACTGTCCCTGAAATCAGCTCAAAGGAATAACAACGTAAGGGTAAGATGGATTCACTCTGAGGCACAACTGGGCAACGCCCTGACGAAACAGGGGGCTAAGGAATTGGAATTGTTTTATCAGATGAGAGGTTCCTGGAGGATCGTCAACGATCCAAAAATGTTATCAGCGAGAAAGAGAAGGAGTGATGGACTTGAGACCTTGGAAAATCATGCACAAACCACACAGGCCGTGCACAAAACGCACAGTTCTCAAGATGTGTGGGTGTGTGTGTGTGTCCCACCAAAAGAAACCCCAAGAGGAAACTGAGGAGGAGCCCGGGGGATGAAAGTGTTTCAACACTTCAGTCTGATGTTCGCGCATCAGGTGTGCATCGACCAAGTTTGTGGTTCAAAAGATCCTTTTCAGCTGTAGCAGCCAGGGTGGGATATCGCAGAGCCATATCCGTTGGGTTGAGAGCTGTGTAGGGTCTTACGAGCTGCTTCTTTGAGTGAAGCCAGCTACTGAAACTCCACCATCTGAGTACTTGGACTGTGTATATATATATATATATATTTATATATATATACATATTTATATATATATATATCTCTCTCTATTTATTTATCTATTTATATTTATATATATAGTTAGTTAGTTATTTATTTATTTATGTATGTATTTATTTATTTATGTGCACATATGTACATGTATATATATACACCTATAGACCCATACAGCATATAGATACATATATATATACAGTATATATAGATACATACTGTGTGTGGAAGGAGAGAAAGAGAGAGAGAGAGAGATCGAGAGAGAAAGAGATAAAAAGAGAGAAGAGAGAGAGAGAGAGTGAGTGAGTGAGTGAGTGAGTGAGTGAGAGTTCAAATCCCAAATCAGCCAACGAGTCTTTAGCAGAATGAGTGCCAGTCAAGATGAACACACCGCATGGCAACAAATACATTGAAACCACAAGTCTTGGACAAGAACAAGATAGAGATAAGGCTAGATTGACTAGATGCAATAAGACATCCTGGCTAGAGACTGCGCACTCCGTAAAAAGTGTGCACTTGTCACTTGTCGCTGAACTGTGAAATATCACCTGAACAAACGTTACTTCTGAGTATAGGAGTGCGTTCATACTTTTCTCACTAAGCTTATATGAACTAATATCTATACAGAATCTATACCCTGACTTTGTTTGCTGAGTACATATCCCCGTGGCAAAAAATGAAGCCTATTCAACTACCCTTCACCAAGGTTTATCCAACTGAAATTCTGCTCAGCTTGCTGCATCGGTAAGGAACTACACTGGATGTCTCACAGGAGCGTTGGACTTTCAGTGGTTCATCTCCAATATATAGATACGGTATGTATGTGTGTATATATATGTAGTAGGGCATTGGTCAAAACCTGGTAATCTGGTTGCCAAAATGGCTTGCAAACGGAGTTCATCCGACAGAATGGTGCGGACCCAAATCTCAGTATCTGTGCCCATTTTGTTGTACTGTACTTTGGCACCAACTATGCACCAGCGTCAGCAAAGGTCGAAGGCTTACTCTTCTTCATGTTTGACTTGGAACGGTGGGTATGACTGGAGGGCAGCCAACCTTACAGGGTACCCGCGGGTAATCCAACATGACAATGGAAAATCATCATGTTCACTACGAGTAACTCACAAACAAATTGATGATCTTTCATTAACCGGCATGAACGGCTCCTGTAAGCAGTGGAGATGGAGGCGTTTCCACCATCTCTAATGAGCGCAAATATTAAATGCTGGCCACTGCCCTTTGCAGCTGACAGTGGCCGACAAATGAAGGCCTGAACCCTGGAATGGAGCACATCCCAACGATATCCAGAAAAATCACCTGTGAATAACTGGTTGGTGGTTTCACCCCTCCCAAAAAGGATAGGAGATCATCATCCCAGCTGGGATGGTATGGTGGTTTGGTGGTTCACTTGTAATGTTGGGCCTCCTAAATGCCTACAAAAGCACACGAGCAACGACTCGGGCCTCGGACGGCTATTGTGGAGGTTGCCAAGCTGGGCTGACAATGGTTAAAGCTGAATCCAGGAGGTCAATAATTCTGGACGTTCTCCACTCCAGGGGGAGGATCTTTAAAGGTCAGATCTCACAGGTCCATGCGCTCGTGGCACACACAGAAGCCTGCGCCCAAATGGGCAAGTGTGATGCTGTGCTTCAAACGTGTCAATTGATAAAACAAACGTGTCAAACGTGAGCAGAGTGAATACAGCACACATCCGACCGAGCCAAAGACTTGACGAGAGTTAAAACTGTTCTTTGTCAGTCGCATGCTGTACCACTGTTGCCCGAGATGCTCAAGATGTTGAAAAAGAGCTGCGATCTGAAGACAAACAGCTTGCAATTGCACTAAATCTGTCCTTGATGTTTCGTTGAATGGGAGTTCAGCCCACACAGCTTGGCTTGACATATGGGGTGTGCAATCCCAGGAACATCACTACTGTGTTTCGAAAGGAACAAGTAGACTTTAGCACAATGGATGCGGATGATCGACCCTACGGTTTGAATCGCATCAGGTTTGCATAGCACGTTAATTGTAAACCTTTGCATCCAAATGTTAGGGCTATTCTGAAACTGCTCTGTCTCACAATGAATACCTGCACTGGGTTCATCAAACCATTAGGCTTTTGGGAGATGTTTGATGCAAAGTTTATCCTCGATGTTTTGCAACTTGCTGAGTCTTCATGGTCAGCTAACATGCAGGGCTGAAGAGCCTTGACGCCGCCAAATCCCCTACACTTCCAGCGCGCCATCGCGGTCATCATCTGCACTTGACTATTGACTTCATTGGAACAACTGCAGTCAGGGTCTTACAATGGCTCAATGAGCTATATACCTGAGTTTAAATGGTCAAATTTTCTGCAAGCTCCACAATCGACTTTCGCGGGCATCACGGGCATCACGGGCATCACACCACGCTGATATAGTCTGATATACCGTAGTTGAATGTGAAGAGCCGAGCAAACCATCATCACACTTAGTCGGCTAGTCCGAAGTTGGGGATGTTTGGTGCAGTAGGTCGTCCACACAGGGATGCTTGCAGTGTCAACTGTTACTCTGGCAGGGGGTCCAGCATTCGTCAAGGGGCTAATGGATTCCCGGCTGTGCTACTGAAAGGAAGCTTGCAGACCTTAGCAGCAAAGGCCGTCTGACGATAAGGCAAGGGTGATATCCAAAAAGGTACTAACATAGACCCAAAGTGGTGAGATTCGGGCGTCCCAAATTTGGGAACATAACCCTCTGTGTGAGTCCAAAAAGGGGTAACCCTATATAGTAACTCCCAAATTATGGCCATTTCACTCGGAGAAAATGATGGAAAATGATTGGACAAGCCCACATCCCTGACACTGTGATGTGGATTGTGGGGATAATATGCCTCTCAACAATATAATACAATATATGTGTTTGTCCATAAAATTGCGGATGCCCAAGAGATTGCCATTTCAAGCGGAAACTGACGTTGAACATGATGAAGCATCAATTGATTCGGAGGAGCTTATGTTCAGACAAAGCCAGATTCTAGATCATGCTAGTGCATTTAAGATTATTTCTGGTGGTTCAACCGATGATGACTATGAACATCCGGCACTTCCACTGACCAGCCCTCGTGGTATGTGGAATCCTTCAGCAATATTCCCAACATTTCGCGACAGTTTCTTGCGAACAAAGGGAAAAAAATGGATTCCCAACAAAGCAAATGTCAAGTTGCCACACGTGTGAAGTCGACAGATTCAATCCTGGCAGTTTATCAAAGGCAATTGGGAAATCATGTGCATGTGTGTGTGTGCCATGGTCAAATCATATTGGATCAATAGCTTCTGGTCATCCCTCCTATCATGGGAATCCTTATAGTGGGTATCCCTGTCAATCCATTGCCAAGAGGATAAACCATGCCTTGACCATGGCAGCTGTAATCACTGTGCGTGCCTTTCTGCCTGGCTTTCCCAACTTCTACAGCATGAGGGAATACAGGCCAGAAGTACCAGTTCGTGAGATGTCATCAGCAGGACATCCATAGTGTTGCCATTGAAACTGGTCACTACCTTGGTGTAACTGGAAGGGCGAGGACTCCTTCGACTTGGACTTGGGCAATGCTGGGTGATCGTAAAACCTTGTAACAATCGTTGGCTAAAATGTGAAACTCAAATCGTGAAACCTCTTTGCGTTTTAACTCTTCAAAATAACACATCAAGGAAATTGAATTTCTCTCTTCAGCAACTACCGCCCATTCAGTCCACACATCGGAACTCAAATACATGTACAAAACTGAGGTATCCTTTGAAGAAGTATCCAAAGCTCGAGTCCATGTTTTCCCACTCATTTCTAGTTCAAGCAGCTCATTTGGAGGTTTCCTAAGTCATGGGGGTACCCTTATATGGACACCCCCAGTTGATCCAAGAAACCTTCTCCATTGTCACGCGACAGAACTTGAGCTCCCCTGTTTTGCATCGCAGCGCAGCTTCGATGCTCTGCTTTCCACCTGCGGCGTTGTCGAAACTGCTGGGGCCATGCCTGGTGAGGTTTGTCATTGGGGAATACCACTGATAATTCCTTTCCTCAGATATCTAGTGTACATACATATACATATATATATATATGTATATATATATATGTATATATATATATGTATATATATATGTATATATATATGTATATATATATATGTATATATATATATGTATATATATATGTATATATATATATGTTGTGATTTCAATATATATTCCCTTTCCATACTGAACTCTCCAGTTGGGGTAGCTGTCGATGTCATGTTCCTGCATGCCAGCCAGCAAAGGGGTCAACAAATACCTCGTGGCCATCTTCTAGGCCCGAGCGAGGGGTTTGTGCACCCGGTGAGCTCAGTGGAAAACATTCTGAGCCAGCTGCACTGTAGCTTGGGAGAGTCGGTGCTGTTGCCATAGGAGTGGCCAATATCATTGAGGTTCAGGGGACCATCCTTTACAATTTCCTTTTATTACTGTTGCCTGATTCAATCTTGGTTGATCCGAACATCAACATCATTTCCTTGGAAGTTCCCTACCAATTGTGGACATTCCACAATATGTATATATATATATATGTATATATATATATATGTAATGTAGCAAGATTCAAGAAATAACAAGCAAACATCAATACCAGCTAGATCTGTGGCAAGACAAGCCCCGAGTCTGCACCAATCTCAGGAAAGGCCGCCATTGGGTTATCCCATTGATAAATATGGCACCATCCCATGGACTGCTGGGATGAACATCCGAGCACTTCGACAGAGAATGCATCCAGAGCAGAAAAACAAGGGAACACCGCCTTGAGGCGGGTGTGGGTTTTCTACAATTGTGTACTTGGTGATTGAATCAAAAATCACCTTTTTACACTGTAATTTACAGTATTTTGTGCTTGTGATCTATGATGTTTTGACGTTTGCTGCAAGATGTCAAAATGCCAAAAAAAAACTTTTGCAATTCCGCAACATCTGCTTGAGGTTCAATGCATTCTTTTTTTCCTCAGTGCTCTTTCAGTCGAAAGGAACGTTATCATCCCCCCCCCACCCCCCCACCCCCCCACCCCCCCTCCCGGTCAAGGTAGCAAGACGTCAGCAACAAAGTTGGGCAACGTGTCTTCGGTAGCGTCATCTTACAGTCGAAAGGAACGTTATCATCCCCCCCTCCCGGTCAAGGTAGCAAGATGTCAGCAACAAAGTTGGGCAACGTGTCTTCCGTAGCGTCGTCTTACAGTCGGCAAGAGCGTTAAACACGTATACTGCCAAAGAGCACAAACGTGGAAAAAAACACGCCCGCCTCGGGGCGTTGACCCCAAAAACAACAGCTTAAAAAATGCCAGTTGCATCGAAATCTGGAAACAACAGATGTGGCCTCTCGATTCATATCTATCACCATGATCCCAAAGCCACAGCACCTTCCTCTATTGCTTTGTTGTATGCGCCTGGGAGTCCCAGACCCTCTGACAGATTAGGAAAACCCAGGCAAGAAAGGCGCAAGTCTCAAAATTCAAAGAAACTCCAAAAATTAGAGCTCCCCCAAAATGACTAGGATATGTTTCAAACCTGACACAAAACTTGACAAACTGCTGCGAGTTTCCCATTTCAAGTTAAAACAGAATCTCAGTGGTTCAACTACAAACATATTCAACTACATAGCTGACATAGCTTCCAACCAGGCGCCCAAACAATGATACTTTGAAGCTATGCAGGACCCATTGGAGATAGAAACTGTACCAGCGGAGATCATCTCAAATATCGTTGAAATCAAAGACTTTCACATCTACATAGTTAAGTACATGTACTTGTGTAAAAATGTGTATATATATATTATCATATCATATTATATACAATATATAATAAAAAATAATATAATATAATATAATATAATATATATTGTATTATTGTATATATATATATTGTATTATTGTATATATATATATATATATTGTATTATTGTATATATATACATATATTATTGTATAATATATTATTGTATATATATATATACTATGTTGTGTATATATATATTATTGTGTATGTATATATATATACAGTATGTATTATTGTGTATATATGTGTATATATACACTATCGTATATAGTATTGTATATATATTATATTGTGTATATATATATATTATATTGTATATATATTATATATATTATATTGTATATATTATATATATATATATATTATATTGTATATATTATTGTACATATATTATCTTGTATATATATATATATTGTAGTGTATATATACATATATATTATATTGTATATACATATTATATTGTATATATATATATTATATTATTTATATATATAGTATATTGTGTATATATATTATATTGTATATATACATATACATTATATTGTATATATACATATATATTATATTGTATATATACATATATATTATATTGTATATATACATATATATTATATTGTATGTATATATATATACGCATTATATTGTATTGTGTATATACATAATGTTGTAAATATATATATATGAGTATGAGTGTGCATATATATATATATTATATTGTATATATTGTTTGTATATTATTGTATATATATATATATTGTATCAAATATATATATATATTGTATATTGTATATATATTGTATATATCATATGTGATATGTACAATATGTGAAATATACATAATATACATAATATAATATAATGTAATATAACATCACATTATATAAGATGATAATATAATATCATATCATATCATATAATATAATATACTATAATGTAATATAATATAATATAATGTCTTGTCATATCAGATAATATCATATTATATCGGATAAAATCATATACTATAATATATTATAATATGATATGATATAATATAATATCATATAATAGCAAATAATATTATATAATATAACATAATATAATATAATAGCATATTATATAATAGCATATTATAATATAATATAAAATAACATAAGACAGTATAATAGAACCTGTATTTTTATATTATAGTATACTATGTATGTAATGATTATAGAAATTATATATATATATATATCATGATTTGTATATATTATTATATTATGTTATATTATATTATATTATATTACATTAGATTGTATTATATTATATCATATCATATAATCTTATATAGTTATACTATATGATATTATAGTATATTATATTACATTATATTAGATTACATTGTATTAAATACGTACATACATGTTTATATATTATATATGTTGTATGCTTTATATTATAGTACTAATATACTATATAACATATATGTACATTACACATAACGTATATATATATTGAAACCAAAAACCAGCAAAGCTGCGGGCCAAGTGACAATCCAACTGGTACTGCGTCCAAAGATCAGCAGAGAGAAGTCGGATCACTTGCTTACCTTGCAGCTCCTGGGGATTGCCATCGCAAGTCTGATGCCCAACCCACTACCAAAGGATACCAAGGGATTAGAAAGGACTAAGCATTGTACACATTGATGTTGGATCTGGGTTGTTCCGTGCCCAGTTCATCATGACTTCATTCTAGAAATTTTGACACTTGTCAGTTTCATGGATGTGTCCCCGACTAATTCTCCAATACCAAGCCCACCCTCTTCATGCGCGCTGGGACCATTTTTCTTGCGACATCTGTACCCAGGTGTTTTTCCACTCAGGAAGGCCCTCTAGGAGCGGGTGTTGTTGGTCACTCACAGCTTGGAAGCTGGAGGAAGAGAAAAACCTCCAGCCGTGGGCGGCTGTGGGGGATTCACCTAGTGGCAGGCGATGGGGCTCTATCATTCGGGATACGAACCACACTGTAATGAAGACAAAAAATAAGACTATGACTTACCCAAAATCTTGAGTCTTTGACTTCAATCACAAGCTGCCTCAAGTGTTGCTATTTTTTGAATGATCTGTTTGGATCATGTGACAACTAAAAGTCTAATCTGCACGTGTTCCATCTTTTTTCATGTTTGTCAGTCAGTTGTCAGTTTGCCAAATTGAGCCTCAAAATCCGTTGGTAGATTCTGTCCCCGAGAAGACATAATAACGTCGCATCAAGTGCGCATGCAAGATTGTGCCAATGCAAGAGAAGATACCATGACGTAGCATCCCGTCCGCGTGCAAGTGCAAGAGAAGATATCATAACGTAGCATCAAGTGTGTGTGTGTGCGCGCGCGCAAGCGCAAGAGAAGAAATCATCACGTAGCATCATGTGTGTGTGCGCAAGATTGCGCAAGTGCAGGAAAAGGCATCATAACGTAGCATCAAGCGCGTGTGCAAGCACAAGAGAAGAAATCATACCGTAGCATCATGTGTGTATGCAAATTTGTGCGAGTGCAAAAGAAGATATCATAGTTTAGCATCCCGTCTCTGTGCAAGTGCAAGGGAAGATATAATAACGTAGCATCAAGAGTGTGGGTGTGTGTGTGTGCAAGATTGTGCAAGCGCAAGAGAAGCAATCATAACGTAGCATCCCGTCTGTGTGCAAGTGCAAGAGAAGATATCATAAGGTAGCAGCAAGTGTGTGTGTGTGTGCGTGCGCAAGCGTGAGAGAAGATATGACAATGTAGCCTATCCTGTGTGTGCATGTAAACATCAACCTTATTGCCCCACCCGCCCATGTAGGATGATAATTAACAAAGATGACAACGCCGCCTCCGCGGGTGTGAGAATACGTATCACCAAAAACATCCCCTCACCGACAAAGCCGCGCACCTTCAGCAGGTTCGAACTTGGAGCCCAACTCTGAGAGCTTGGTGTGTGCTTTGCTGTACGCCTCAAAGAAGGCTTCCTTGGAGTCTGCGAAACGGTCGAAGTAGACCTGGCAAAATGAAAGCAGGCGAGGCCTACAAGGCTAGAGGTTAGCAGAATTGGCCAAAACCAGATAGAACTTGATACAGCTGAGAGAAACAAGATCCCTATGACTTCAGGGACAACTATCGCGAGTATCTTGCCAAACCTTGGGCAGCAGTGGAAACAAAGCAGCGCCTTAAATTTGGGGTCCTCGTGGAGGGCAGCATCTGTCGGAAGCCAAAGCAGATTGTCATCTTTGGATCTCTTCAGGAACTGAAAATAACCTTGCGCCACAGCTCTTGCGCAGTGAGGCCTATCAAACTATCAAATGCGCCCAGTTCAACAGCCCAGGAGACCAAAAATCACAACCCGAAGACCTGCTGTGAATTCAGTTTAAAAATAGTAACTGCAAAGAATTACAGAAGCTACGTGCAAACCTTCGGTTCCAATTGTGAAGCTCTCCAAAAGATTTCAAGTGGCAAACTCCACCCTCAACTTCTGGAGATCTGCAAAACAATACTTGCCTTTTGGGAATAGTTCAACATAGTTCAAATATGGGTCCAAAAATATTGGCGGCTCCAACTATTCCTTTCCCACTTCCATCGGCCCTGCCCAGCAGCTGTTGTCGAAGGTCAACCAGTTGGGGGTCCAGGCTTTGCCTCCGGCCATGCCAACTCCTGCCTTGCCATCATGTCGCACTGGGCAGCCCGACTTGGTATATGAGGATGCCTCAGGACAACGCAGAAAAGGTACCCAGGTGGAGGATGTTCATCCCCAGGAAAAAATTGTGTTTTAAGCCCATGGTTTTATCATGTTTTAACTGACATGCAGAAGAAGAGCCAAATTTTCAAGGAAAAGGACATGGTTTCTGCTTGACCCAAACTGTTGGGCCTTGGCATCTCCATATCCATTCTCAACCACGCCACTGCGTTCCTGGAATTGCCATGGGAATGTCTCCATCAGACCCCCTGAGCCCCAAATCAAGCAAGTATGAGTACCGTCCGCAGCAAAGCCCATCAAAACAAAGTCAGATAAATTCAAAATGAGGCGCATAAAAATGGGAGTGTTTCCCTCGAAATAAAACTGTTTGTGATCTCTATGGGCTGAATTTTTGACCTATACCCTGGTTGGGAAGTCAAATCCCGCAGCTCCTGAAAGGCCCGGCCCAGGGTGTGCGCACCGCTCAAGGCAACAATGCCCTCATCATCAAAGCCCATTCGATTGAAGATGTTCCTGGCTGGTTGGGACTTTCGGGTGCAGGACAGTTGGTATACCAGGGATGATTCCCTGAAAAACATATGGTTCTGACCACTTGCCCACTGCGATGTCGAAGTACCAGCCAATCTGTTTCTTAAGGGAAGTTGGACGTGCATGCCGGCATTGAATTTGTATGGAACATTGTGCCCACTCAACGTGACAGGTCAATGGAACCCGCAGATCATCTCTATGGATTGTGTTCCATGGTTTTGTCGCAAAAAAATACTTTAGCGTTTTATTGTTTACATTGTTACGCATGTTGTTGTGATCATGACTTTGGATCTGCCCATCCTTTTTCCCAAAGATGGTTCCTACGTTCGGTTGGTTGAAACTTCTATTTATTGCTAAAACCACATATTTTTGCACTTAAAGGGCCCATGGTTGATTGATGAACATCCATTTACAGTATGCTAAAAACTCACCAGATCCCTCCTATGTTTGGTTGGTTGAAACCCTCATTTTCTGATTTTTTTCAACCAAGTCAAAACCCCACCAAAAATCCAAACAAAATCTGCCTCGTTGTCTCTACTTCAAAACATCAAAAACAATCAAAAGAACATCAAAAACCCTTGAAAAATATTTGAAAAAACATTAGAAACCAATAGAAACCATACAAACCCCATGGAAACTCCTCCAAAATCACTGGTCCCCGGGCCCTTCCTCAGGTGCGTGGCCGGATCCTTCGCACCACAGCCAAACGGCGCCATGGCATCCGGCAGCCCGGCGTTGTCGGCGGTGCCCCGAGAGGTGCGGCCAGGGCAGGCGCTGCCATCCTGGAGCTACCATGTGGCAGTTAAAGGTTACAGGTGTGATTTTAGATGATTTAAAGTTTAAAGATGACTTAAAATAAACTGATCAGCAAAGAAAATGATCAAACTGGTGATTTAGCATGGTGTGAGGGAGAAGATGATGATTGAACCAATAGAAGATAGATAAAGGGGTTAGACAAAAATCATCTTTGCTACGTCAACAGAGGTGATTATGTTGAGGAAAGTTTGGGATATCAACAGAGATTATCAAAGTTGTTGAGAAATGAAAATAATTCTAGCTGCACTTATCCGAAAGTTCCACAGCCCCAAGCCCTTTCATCATATTCCATCCCACCATGGTACCCCATCCTTGACATCCACACGGCCATATCTCATTGGCAAGACTGGACCGCCAGTGGCTTGGATGGCACATGCGCTTGCCATCTGGATCAAGTCGGCCCAGCTGATGCCTCAAGACAGTGCCATGAGATGGTGACCAAAACAGGAAGCCCAGGAAGACGTTCCTGAAAAAATGTTTCAACAATGGGATCATTCAAATTCAAAGTTCCATGGGATGAAAGCAAGAATCCCTTTCCCGCCTGGATAGTTCTGTTTGAAAGGCTTCAGGAAGTTCACAGCTTTGGTCAAGCCCGCGTTGGCTCCGAAGCTGATCTCCGGCTCATGGATGATGGATCCATTGGCACCCCCTCGTTCTGGGAAGGATGGGATGCGCTGGTCGAAGTTGCCGCTATCATGCCAGGCCAGGCGGACCATGATGGGGGCACAGTTGTTCTCATCAATGAACTTCAGCAGGTCAGCTCGGCAGTTCACATATTGCTCCAGCGCCATGCTGTTGTTTGTACAAAGGAATCGCAAATGGTTTAGCGATCAAAATTGGAGATGACGAATCAAAGAATTGAACTTGAACCTAAACAGCTTTAGAAAAAAGACACTGCTGCAGGATTTGTGCCATCTTTCGGATGATAAACTGCTGGTTCCTGGGATTCCTGAGTGAATGGTGTGCTAGTCGCCTTTACAGTATCGCAATCTTTCCACGGCACGGTGGGTCCTGTTTAAACCAGCCCATGGACTCTGCAAATCCATGGGAAATCCTTGGCTGGGATGTGTCGCCCCTCAAGGCATTTGCATTGGGGGATGGTCATCCAGCCAGTATTCGATATTTCTGGGGCATGACGGGCATGACGGGCATGACCATCCCCTGATGTGGGCTTGTCATCCAAGCAGACACCAAAAGTTTTGAGCATATTTGAGCATGACATGGTGACCATCTTTAGGAATTATGATGGGTATATTAATTCCAATCTACTATAACCATCTATAACCCCCATTAACCACCCCCCCTTTTTACATCTGTTTATGGGAAAATCAACCATGTAACTCGACCATGGCACATCTGAAAATGTGCAGAGTTTGTTCCAGTGAGGACACACGCTGCGCTGTTGACTTCCTCGTCCTGGCAGCTGAGCAAATCCGTCAAAAACTGGCACATTTCATATCAGCGAAGGTGAATATGTCACATTTGTTGGATCCATGTATATTGTATATCTATGTATCTATGTTTGTATGAATGTAGGAAGAAAACATCTTCCACTGACTTGAATCAGTCCCACCTGGAACTCCTCTGGCAACTGTCCTGGCGGTCCACTTTAGCCGTTGAGTGGAGTGGTTCTGCCGTTATTTGAAGTCGCCCTGGCAACAGCCCAGCCCAGTCCTGGTGTCTCACAGGGGTCCCACTCAGATTCCATGTCTGATAGGTCACCAACACTCATGCTGTCGTCATGCGGCTCATCGGTCTCGCCGGTCCTAACCAGGCCAGCAAGATCAAGTTGATCAAAATCAACTTGCCCAATTCGCAGTGCGTCAATGTATTGGTTATCCGTGTGCGCGTGGCAAATCAGCAAGAGATAATCATATTTTGCTGGAAAAACGAACCACAGTTTCGGCAGCAGCGGCCTGAACCTTGGTAAGGAACAGTCGCTATCCTCATCTTTCTTGTCCATGAGACTGACGCAAAAGTCCTGAATTTGGATGGGATGAGTGAGATCCAAACCAGAGCAGAAGGGCCGCTAGGAAACTTGATAGATATAGACTTCGGACCTGACAGGGGCAAAACCAGTTGTATTTTGGTACATTTTGCCCAAAAGTTGAGTATACCGAAGAATTGCCCTTGTAAAATGAAAGTCATGACAAACCATGGGGGTTCGGGATATCGTGCCCAATTTTGAGATGTGACATATCCATCTATGTGGTGCTTCCAGAAAAACTACCAGCACCAACTGTTTGGGCTAAAAACCCAGCATCCATCTTTCCTGAGTTTGTGTAACCAAGACGTATGTCGACTACCAGTGAGAGTGACTTTATCCCCCTGCCAAGTCAAGCTTCGTGTGCACGACCAAAGATTGGAGGAAAGAAAGGTACGAACCCGGCCTTGCCAATAAGCCTTGGTATCAGCATATCGGAATCATGGTTCTTGCCACAACCAAGAGTGAAGCCAAATCACTGTATGTACCATAATCAAAACCATTTCCATGGGCGCATGTGGGATTCATCATGTATTTCATATTTGGTTGCAAAAGACCAAGGTGCGTATGTGTGTGTGTGTGTGTGTGACTGTGTGTGTGTGTGCCTATATATATATATATATGCCTTCGGACAATGGCTGTCGCCCCTTGCACAAATGGCAGCCAGGATTATGACAATTATGACGCATGTCCTTCTTTTCCAAGCCACTTGTGAAGAATCCTCATGTTGGCGTCAGTCTTCATCTCCCAGAGTTTGGCTATTCCTACTCTGATCACTACCTTGAGCCCCGCAGGTTCACAAGCAAAATCTTTGGCTTGCACCGAGTTGACCTAAAATCAGCCGCTTCAAAACTAGATCCGAGACAGTCACAGGAGCTTGGTCCCCTGATCATCTACCCTCTGATAATTTAACAGTTCACTATTAAAAATGGCCCATAGAAATAGTTGATTTAGTTGATTTAGTTTTGGTTGATTTACCTACTAAAGATGGTCATTTTCCATAGCTATGTTAGTCTACCAGCGGAAAGCCTGGTGGAAAATCCACCGACCTCAGCACATCGCGGCTTCGCGCGGCCTAAACTGATCACCTTCTCGGTGTCGTCCTCCATTTTGACCTGAAGCCATGCGAAAGAGAGGAAACGGCACAACGACTTGAAACTGAAACGATAATAAGAGTAATAATAGAAAAAATGTAATGATGATAAGAGCACTAGTAAATAGTAAACGGTATAATAGTAATAGTAATAGTAATTAGTAATATTTAGCAATTAGAAATTAGTAATTAGCAATTAGCAATTAGCAACTAGCAATTAGTAATAGTAATTAGTAATAGTAATTAGGAATAGCAATAGTAATGGTAATGGTAGTAGTAATAGTAATGGTAATGGTAGTAGTAATAGTAATAGTAATGGTAATGGTAGTAGTAATAATAATAGTAATAGTAATAGTAATACTGATTATGATATGATGATAATAAAGATTGTGACAACAATGAAACACTGACAACAACGGTTGGATGTTCTGTAAAAGCGCGCCTTTGACCAAATGTGTAACATAGTAGATGCATAGGATACTAGATCTATAGCGTAATACATGTAAAAGATACCACAGTAAATATATAGCAGCGTAGTACATGTATGACATACTAGATGTCCACCATAGCATCACATCAATGCGCAAGTACCAAGGAAGGTTCTTACCTACCCCACCCCACTTGTGCAAACCGCAACATCATATTAGGACAGTACGAAGCCCTGAATAACGACGGGTAAAATGCACATAAACGCGCCGTGCCAAGCAGAGTTGCCAGCGTGAAATTGTGCGTTTTCGTTTTCAAGGCGTCCGAGGCAACAACAATAATAGCAATAAGAAAAAGAAGAAAAAGAAGAAGAAACAAAATGGTAACTACAAGAGTGGAGTTTAATTGGGTGCTTATAACATACTCTGTTACATTCTATTGTATCATGTTACATAACTTATCTCATATTATAAAACATTATTGAATCATATTACAATGTATAATTTGAATCTAGCCTGGATGGTTTCAGCTCAAACACGTCAAGTCCAGGAAGTTCGCATCCCTCTGCCATTGCTTGGGATATTGTGAGTCGCATGATTCACCGTCCCATGAGGCTTCGACCAAGACCTTCAACCGCGAGGGCATATCCTGCCCGCTGGTGTTGCATAAAACAAAACGTATCCCACTTGATCCCACTTGTTGTGAAAGTCGCCAAATTTGCGACGCTAGCTGCAAGATCCATTTAATGGAATTTGGGTTTGTCTGAAACTGGTACATTTTCCCCAAATCTCAATGTGGAAAAACGGTGATTCACCATTCAGTTTTGGGGGTTCCGAAGAAGGTCTGAGGTAGCAACAGCCCTGACCTCAATGAGCTCCAAGGTGGTACCCGTCAGCCATTCGCCATCATGGCTGATCTCCACCTTCACTCCCTGTTCTCGGTACACCTGGACGGTGGGTCAAGGGTGCCACCACGAAAGAACCACATCTCCAGCTGAAGTCCATGTTGAGAGAAAAGTGTCACATGTTGAGAGAATCTGCATGTTTAGATAATATTGGCATCTCTTGTAACTTGGGTTTGTCTGAAAGTGGGTTAATTACCCAAATTTTTGTGTGTTTATTGCAATGTGTCCATATTAAGTTGACTATGTATGGGTATACCTTGGTATAGCCTGGTATACCGGTATACCCCATTTTGGGACAAACCCACTTCTCCGGCTGGGGGATCCAGCTTCCAAGAATGCCAAATTGCTCTTGGATCTTTTTCGGCTCTGCGGAATCGGAGCCTCAGACTTCTGGTGGGAGATGTTTGAATTTTGGTGGCAATTTGCACGGAAACAGTTTTGAGAGGGAAAAGAACATAGTGGCGTTTACACGTCAATGTAACAACCACGAAGACATAAGCTCCTTGCCCAGGGTTCCGCTGCCCTGTCCGAGCTCCAAACCAGCTTTGCTTCAAGCTGCCGCTTCGTGGACATGGGCAGTCGAGGCAGGACCGTGGAATAGTACCTGGAGACGACTTGCAGGCATCAATGAACAGAGTTTCAAAGGGATTTGTCCGGAAATGTGGTACCCCCCAAATCCCATGGGATAATCAGATTATCATAGATGATCATAGTTTTCCTACATGTTCCTCATTAAAAGGGGGGGTTAAAGGGCCAGGCCAAGAAAGGCGGTTGAAGAACCGAATTGGCCTGGCCTGGGAACATTCACAAGTCCTCAAGGCTCCACCACTGACCATTTCTCCAACGTCCGATTTTGGTGAGTGAAACAATCCTGCGGGTGACACTTAATGACAGGCCGTGTCCAAAATAGCTATTGGCCTGTGTTCATTTCAAGGCAAAAAAATGAATTCACTGCTTCCTAGGTATCCATCGAGCCAATGGCGGTAGTTGGCAGCAGCTGCTTAGCAGCTTGCTGCAAAAGCGGACAAGCACCTGATCCTTTGATGCTACCCCTTGCACCCCAAAGAGCCAATGCAAACACCAAGAGTGCACACCCTGGAGGGGACTGAGGGGCGTTGAATTCCATGGTAAATCCTCCAATGACGGGCCATTTGTATGAAGAGTTTCACAACAAAGGACTCAAATTCTCTAATTGTAGCAGTCGTCTTGGAACAGCCCTCCTTCTGCCAATTGGAGGCTTACAATTCAGTTCCAGGGATGGGAGATTACAGCACACAGAACAGCTATCGCAACTAAGGTCAACTCGACGTGCCAAGTACATGGTTGAAATCCCAACCCAGGGCCATGAAACACATCCTCTTCTGAATGGAGTAATTGGGCCGTCACCAGAAACAAAAGCTCACTGTCTGCTTTGATCCCAGCAACTCTTGAACATGTTTTCACAAAAAAACAACAGGTGACGTGAACAACTCAACTACACAAGGAAATCTGACCTTTCACGAGGCTCTTGAATTCATCGTCATCATTGGAGCGTCTGCACCTGCAGGCCGGAACATAGTTTGCAGTTGGTGTAGCTACCCCTTGATGTGGAAATTCTCTGGAAAATCAGTGCACAGGTTGTGCAAGGCCTGGGCATGATAAATGTAGAGCAGGAGGTACTTTATTTGATGCATCTGCTTCAAGTCGGTGGCAAGTGTTTTTCCCCCCAACAATCTAATCTGGCCCTGGGGCCAAATGTCCCTTGTTCCAGGGTGCCTGCCGGCGATCACGGCCAACCACCTTCTCTGGGTCTTCCCAAGTGCTATTGGACCATCCCCTGTTCCTCGCATCTCAAAGATGTTTGGCGTGTTTTGCCCAGAAATGTAGCAACTGCCCTACCTCTACAGTGTTCCCTTTCTTAACGCCGCTTCAAGCGGAAGCTCTGAAACCCAGAAGCCAGAACTATACATCAACATACATCAACCATTTTACACGGTTTTGTTTCACCGACCCGGACGTTCTGACTGGTTTCTCCCACAGTCCACCCTGCCAAGCATCGCATCTACCAGCAGTGGGAGAACATGGCCACAGACGTGTCGATGTTCCATGTCCGTAAACCTCGCAATGGCTCCACACAGCGCTGGTTGCGATTGAGTCAAGTTTGATGACCCTTGAACCCACAGGTGCTGATCATTTGGGGTGTGATGTTTTTGCAGTACACAAATTTCAATCATGCAATATGTGCCGTATGGTGAACACCTTTCCTAAATCCGCTTGCAACATGGATGCACGTTTGAAAGAATGAAACTCGCCCGGTTCCATGTGGAGTCAATACAGAAAATTCTGAAGTGCAACGTTCCTAGCTGCGCAAGCTGCTCCTTGCAGATTCACCGCGCCTCAACAACAAGGTACGCCCGTCGGAGAAGAACAGCTGAAGTTGCTGGTTCAATCGCTTCCGAATGCCATGCCTTGGTGGACACAATCGCCGGGGAACGCATGCTATCCAGGTGCTCCGAGGGTCAAGGGCTCAAGGGCTGCTTTGCTTCGGATTTTGCACGCTCAGTGTGATTCTTACCTCGTCGTCTGACCTTATCGCCTGATATAGCCTTAATGTATCTTAAATCTAAAATTGTCCAAATGTCATCTATGTCTCCAACATGCCATCCTTGATGAAAGCAGATTCACAGGCATCTGTCATCATCTGTCCACACCTGGCATCTTCAGCTCAATAAAATCTGGCCGAGGGACCCAATGACATTCACTTGTCGACCTGTCGGGTTCAACGGCTTCAACGGCTTCAACGGCTTCAACGGCTTCACGCGATGGGACATTGATGTTTGATCCCTTCTGCCAAGTCACACTTGGTCAGGTCAACCAAGATCATTTCGTCGTTCTGAACCTGGCACCCGGAGCAAGCAGCCAGCATGCAGCATGAGCAAAGAATGACGTGCCTATTGCTACCAGTTGGATTTCTACAAGATCAAGTCCATCACATCTACATATGCTTATTTATGGGGGTACCCGGTGTACCCGAATCAGTGACTGAGTATCTAACTGTGCGGTGCAAACCCGCTTGGAATTGGCAGGTCTATAATAATTATAATTATAATGCAATCCTATGTTAAGATGCTAAGAGCCATTTGATAGTAGCGTTCACGGATGGAACATTCTCAAAACCATCGATTGAAATGCCCAAGCAATTGTCCTGTGCAAATTGATGTTTCTGCAACTATATATTCCCCTGTCCTCAATCTGGATCATAGTCAGCTCGCCATTAATCTTCAATTTGGCTGCCACCTCCATAGCGGTCACTGCCAGAAACTCAGTAGACTGATTGGACACCAAACCAGAAGAACAATTCGAGCAGTGCCAGAACATGTTGTGGCCAGGAGGCCAACAAACTGTTTCATGCCTTGTGCATCAATCTCAATCAAAATCCAAGGGACATATTCTCAAGAAGTTGCAAATATCATGCTCGACCTATCGTAATTTCACACCTTTCATGTTGACTTCCCCCTCTCCCGGACCAGCCTCTGACTCTGGCTCTTGTTGCACAAGTGCAGGAATCCCCGACAATAAAGCCCTCCTGGTGAACAATTTTCACACTTGCAGCCAGCTTTGACCACCAAGATACCATGCCTGGACTTCAACATGAAAATCAGAACAATGAAACTCCAAAAAATTCGCTGATGGTGAATAAAGAACAGCCTTCCCCTTCTCCAGCCCTGCCTAAAGAAGCCATTGTACAGCTTCTGGCCGGTAGAGGCAGTCAAATCCGAAAATCCAAGCATCGGACGTTTGAGGCTGTTTCAGGAACTTGCTGTAGCGGTTTTTACGCAACATACGGTGATGCTATTACGGCGTTTCTTGGCCAAACACACACTTTGCGGAAACCTGCCTGATCTGCGTTTTCTGGCTCCAGCTTGTTGTACTCGTAAGCCTTGTTGCCAGAACATCACTCAAAGCAAACTGGTGGCCTTGAAAATGTGATGATGGTGCCATCAAGCCAAAGGAAGGGGTGAGGGATCAAAAAAAACTGAGAAGGGGGGAACGAAAGCCAGCAGCCCATCTATCCCTATGTTCCCCAATATTTTTCACCCAGAGACTCTTCACCCAGAAACCCTTCTTGCACATACTTTTCACCCACATACTTTTCACCCAGAGACTCTTCACCCAGAAACTCTTCTTGCACATACGTTTCACCCATCTACTTTTCACCCAGAGACTCTTCACCCAGAAACTCTTCTTGCACATACTTTTCACCCATAGACTCTTCACCCAGAAACTCTTATTGCACAGACTTTTCACCCAGAAACTCTTCTTGCACATACTTTTCACCCATATACTTTTCACCCAGAGACTTTTCACCCAGAAACTCTTCTTGCACATACTTTTCACCAATATACTTTTCACCCATAGACTCTTCACCAAGAATCTCTTCTTGCACATACTTTTCACCCATATACTTTTCACCCAGAGACTCTTCACCCAGAAACTCTTCTTGCACATACTTTTCACCCACATACTTTTCACCCAGAGACTCTTCACCCAGAAACTTTCTTGCACATACTTTTCACCCATATACTTTTCACCCAGAGACTCTTCACCCAAAAACTCTTCTTGCACATACTTTTCACCCATATACTTTTCACCCACAGACTCTTCACCCAGAAACTCTTCTTGCACATACTTTTCACCCATATACTTTTCACCCATAGACTCTTCACCCAGAAACTCTTATTGCACATACTTTTCACCCATATACTTTTCACCCATAGACTCTTCTTGCACATACTTTTCAACCACATACTTTTCACCCACAGACTCTTCACCCAGAAACTCTTCTTGCACATACTTTTCATCCATATACTTTTCACCCAGAAACTCTTCTTGCACATACTTTTCACCCATATACTTTTCACCCATAGACTCTTCTTGCACATACTTTTCAACCACATACTTTTCACCCACAGACTCTTCACCCAGAAACTCTTCTTGCACATACTTTTCACCAATAATTATACTTTTCACCCAGAGACTTTTCACCCAGAAACTCTTCTTGCACATACTTTTCACCCAGAGACTCTTCACCCAGAAACTCTTCTTGCACATACTTTTCACCCATATACTTTTCACCCAGAGACTCTTCACCCAGAAACTCTTCTTGCACATACTTTTCACCCAGAAACTCTTCACCACAAACTCTTCTTGCACATACTTTTCACCCAGAGACTTTTCACCCAGAAACTCTTCTTGCACATACTTTTCACCAATATACGTTTCACCCATAGACTCTTCACCAAGAAACTCTTCTTGCACATACTTTTCACCCATATACTTTTCACCCAGAGACTCTTCACCCAGAAACCATTCTTGCATATACTTTTCACCCATATACTTTTCACCCAGAGACTCTTCACCCAGAAACTCTTCTTGCACATACTTTTCACCATATACTTTTCACCCAGAGACTCTTCACCCAGAAACTCTTCTTGCACATACTTTTCACCCATATACTTTTCACCCAGAGACTCTTCACCCAGAAACTCTTCTTGCACAGACTTTTCACCCATATACTTTTCACCCAGGGACTCTTCACCCAGAAACCCTTCTTGCACATACTTTTCACCCAATGTCCTTCTCTCTCCAATCTCCTCTAACTAGCTGGCCCATCTATCTGTCCATTGACTGAGCCCAGAAAACCCCAGAAAACTGGACCTAGGGGGAATGGATGCCCACCGTCACTGTTTTGCCGCCTGGTACATTACCCTGCAAAACCATACTTTGCGCGGTCCTAAAACACCACCTATTTCCGCCATTTTTGACCCGTTTGGCAACTACCCCCGCAGACCCCCTATTCTCACTTCGTTCGCAAATAACAACTAGCCAGCTTCCCGGCTGGCTTTCCTAAAATATTCAAGGCATCAAAAAAAGAATCCCCTGGAATCCCTTGTTTTCTGTGGTTTTAGCCACAGTTTGGAGACAAAACCGAGCATTTCTGTGGTATTTGCATCGTTTTGGAAGTGGAGCCTCTCACCCGTAAGGTTTTTGCAGAACATTGGACCTAGAAATCGAGCATTCGCAGGGCTCGACGCTGCCGTTTTGACAGCACCTGCAACACTTTGGAGTTCGAAGTTTTGATTTTCAATGGTTGCTTTGAAACTTACGTTGGTTTAAAGTTTGTTTATGTTTGGTTTAGGGTTGATTTAGGCTTGGTTTGATGCCTATTACGTTGACTTAGGTTGGTTTAGGGTTAGTTTAGGGTTGGCCTATGCTGTACTAGGTGTCTATTCAGAGTTGGTAAAAGGTTTATTTAGGTTTCGCTCAAATATTTAAAGTTGTTTACAGCTTTTTTTGTGTTTATGTAGGGTTGGTTTAGGGTTTATTTTGATTTTGTTCAAGACTTTGTGGTTTAGGTTTCGTTTGGGATCTATTGAAGGTTAGTTGGTTGTTTATTTAGGGTTGGTTCAAGATTTGTTTAGGGTATAGTTAGGTTTGGTTTTAGGGTTTGTTTAGTGTTAGTATTGAGATTTGTGTAGGTTCTGCTCAAAGTTTATTTAGGGTTGATTCAGGATGTATTTGGGATTGGTTCGTGGTTGGCTTTGGTGTTATTTAGGGTTGGTTCAGGGTTTCTTTAGTGTTGGCTTAGGGGTTATTTTGGGTTGGTTTAAAGTCTACGTAGGTCTTGTTTCCGGTGTCTTTAAGGTTGGTTTAGTGATTTATTTCTGGTTGGTTCAGGGTTGGTTTGGGATTTGTGTAGGGTTGGTGTGTGGTTTATTTGGGTTTGCTTACGATTTATTTAGGGTTGGTTCGCTGTTTGTTTAATAAGTGTTCTTTAGGGTTTATTTACGGTTGTTTTATGGTTTTTTAGGGGTGGCTTAGGGTTTATATGGGGTTGGTTTAGGGATTGTTTGCGATTGGTTTAAAGTTGCTTTTGGTTTCGCTTACAACTTATTTAAGGTTCGTTTAAGTTTCATTTAGGGTTTATGTAAGATTTATTCACGGTTTATTTAGGGTTAGTTTAGGGCTGATTGAGGGTTGGTTTGGGATTCGTTTAAGACTTACTTTGGCTTGGGGGGTAGTTTAGGGGTTATTGAGGCTGATTTAGAGTTTTTTACGGCTGGCTGAATTAAGGATTATCTTCAAAATGTTTTAAGGCACCAGAGCCACCAAAGGACGGAAGGACCAAGGGACCAGAAGACCAGAGGACCAGGGACCGGAGGACCAAGGGAGCAGAGGACCAAAGGACCAAGGGACCAAGGGACCAAGGGACAAGGGGACCAAGGGACCAGGGGACCAAGGGAGAGGACTGAAGGACCGGGAGATTCAAAGACCACAAGATTTGAAAATGGCATAAAAGGGCCAAAACACTGCACCAGCGCAGGGAAAATGAATATGTTTTTTTGTTTTTTTGATCCCTAAAATATTTGCCTTAAATTTAAATATTCTTTTTTTGAACCCCATGCCAGGATGGTTTCCCACCCCGGAGGTGGCCAGCTAATGCCAAGTTGCTGGAGTGAGCTGAATATCATGATCAGCTTCCAGCTCCTAGGCTGCAACAACAACAACCACAGGCACCCTTGAGGCCAACCCCCTTGCACCTCATAGGCATCCCGCACCGCGCTGGCCATGTGACCACCCCAGGGAGGGCATTGCGTGCCCACCATGTTCCCCATCCTGACCGGTGAAATGCAAAAACCAGGAGGGGACGTCAAGCTGGGGACCACTGAATTCGGTCATGTTTCTGTGAGTATTACTATATTATTACCATCCAATTTTGGGGGCACCCAGTTTGATACATGCCATAACCACACTGAATGCTTTTCAAGTGCTGCTTGGTCCCCGGTTCCCGCCGGCCTTTCTCTTGAGTGGCTCCTCGACTTCTACTTTGAGCACCACTTGGTCAGACTGCTGCTGTCAGATGATTTTGCATGCTGCATGCTTCGCATGGGTTCGACTGACAAGGTGGAAACACCGTTAAGCAGCCACTACTATCCCTCCGTACCATGCCTTCAGTGACCCGTAGATGTCTTCCCACACAATGAGTTTCAGATCCGTAGAGGTGATCTATAAGATCAGAAAAACAGAACAACCAACCAAACCACACACCTGAACAAGGGCCCCCATTCCACCCCTGGTCACTTGTCTTGGCTCAGCAGGCCCTCGACAAACTCCCCAATGGTGGTGCGCCACTCCGAATCCTATGCTAGCTGTGCACTTTTGTGCCTTGACTCATTTGAAGGGGATGTGATTTGATGCTCCATGATATTTCACTAAGGAATCCCACTATATCCTATGGTCCTATGGTGATCCCATGATTATCCCGTTATATGTATATGTTTGCATGTATATAAACACATATGTGTACACATATACGTATACGTATACAGTACATATACCTAGACATACACATACATATACATAGACATACACATACACATATTCATATACGTACACATACACATACACATGTGCATGTACATATACAATATATACATAAATACATAAATACATACATACATAAATACATAAATACATAAATACATAAATACATATATATATATAATTATACGTATATCAGATCATATCAACTTGAGAGGGGGAACACGAAAGGTAGGTAAGCAAGAAAGGAACCGAAGAAAAAATGAAGGGGAGAGGGCAGGGAAAAAAACATAAAGTGGAGTCTGGTAAAAGCGACGCGGCCAGTTTCTTTCCAAAAATATGAAGGGGAGTCTGGTAAAAGCGACTGAAAGGTTTCAGCGATGTGGTTGGGGTTGGTGGCGGTTGTGGTGTTGTTGCTGCTGCTGCTGCTGATGGTGTTGTTGTTGTTGTTGTTGCTGTTGTTGTTGTTGCTGTTGTTGTTGCTGATGGTGTTGTTGTTGTTGTTGATGTTGATGTTGTTGTTATTGTTGTTGTTGTTGTGTGTTGTGTGTTGTGTGTTGTTGTGTGTTGTTGTTGTGTTGTTGTGTTGTTGTGTTGTTGTGTGTTGCGTGTGTTGTTGTGTGTTGTTGTGTGTTGTGGTGTGTTGTTGTGTGTTGTTGTGTGTGTGTGTGTTGTTGTGTGTTGTTGTGTGTGTTGTTGTGTGTTGTGTGTTATTGTGTGTTGTTGTGTGTTGTTGTGTGTTGTTGTGTGTTGTTGTGTGTGTTGTTTGTTGTTGTGTGTTGTTGTGTTTTGTTGTGTGTTGTTGTGTGTGTTGTCGTTATTGTTGTCATTCGTTGTTGTTGTAGTTGTTGTGGTTGTTGTGGGTGTTGTGGTTGTTGTGGTTGTTGTTGTGTGTTGTTGTGTGTTGTTGGTGTGTTGTTGTGTTGTTGTTGTTATGTGTTGTTGTGTGTTGTGTGTGTGTGTGTTGTGTGTGTGTTTGTGTGTGTGTTGTGTGTGTGTGTATTGTGTGTGTTGTGTGTGTTGTGTGTGTTGTGTGTGTGTGTTGTGTGTGTGTGTGTTGTGTGTGTTGCGTGTGTTGCGTGTGTTGTGTGTGTTGTGTGTGTGTGTTGTGTGTGTTGTATGTGTGTTGTGTGTGTGTGTGTGTTGTGTGTGTTGTGTGTTGTGTGTTGTGTGTTGTGTGTTGTGTGTTGTGTGTGTGTGTGTTGTGTGTGTGTTGTGTGTGTGTGTGTTGTGTGTGTTTTGTGTGTTTTGTGTGTTGTTTGATGTGCGTTGTGCGTTGTGCGTTGTGCGTTGTGCGTTGTGCTTTGTGCGTTGTGCGTTGTGCGTTGTGTGTTGGTGTTGTTGTTGTTGTTGTCGTCGTTGTTGTTGTTGCTGTTGCTGTTGGTGTTGTTCTTGTTGGTGTTGGTGTTACCCCTGCAGCGTTTTTGCTCGGTTCCGTAGTGGCCGAAAATCGTCAAATCGGTGGTGTTTTCGCGTGTTTTTGCATCGCTCGGAGCAAAAAACACCGTAAATACCGATGTTTTTGGCGGGTCGGAAGCCCAAAACCACGGTATTTACGATGTTTTTTGCCTCTGGTAGTAAAAAGCACGGTATTTACAGTGTTTTTTGGCCAGCACCTAGCAAAAACACTGGTATTTACGGAGGTTTCACCATGTAGCAAAATGTGGTTTCTTGATCCGAAAAGAACAAAAATACTGTAAATTACAATGTTTTGAGTCTGCTCTTAGGGTGCGTGGGAGGTGTGGAGGGGGGGTGTGAGGTAGCTATCCCTCTATTAGGGGAGCCCTGGATTATGTACAAACACCTGAGTCAAGCGTGATCTTTTCTACGCAAGATTCTGCTAGTCTTGAGCCATGCGGAGTGCGCATGAAAGATATGAATTAGGTGTACATGTCAACATGCATGAAAGCATTGTGTAGACACGTAAAACAAAATAAATCACAAACAGACACAAATTTTCTTCGTGTCGGAACATGCAAGTCTGTTTCACAGGTAGCGCTCAGCCTGTGATCTGCTGTGAGACGGTCCGAAGACAAAAACAAAACTGTACAAAAAGCTACTCTCCGCTGTTGGAAAGCGGTGGTCTTGGCTGTTGGCAAGCGACCGCAAATGCGGAACATTGCAATTTTTTTGGGGCTACAAGCCCATAGTGAAATAGTAACCGTAGAAACTCAACTCGTTTTGCCTACGGTGTTCACCTGTCTGATGAAAGAAAATAGACTGATCCGGTGTTTGCGGGATCATGTCAAGCCACGATCCGTCGTATTTCTGGACCCAACGCTGTCTGGGTACTTGGTACCCTGGGACGTATTCTACTTGAGTGGTATTGGGATTCACTCTATAGTACGACGGCTGATCATAGCTGTAACCGTAATTACGGTGTCCGGAAGAGCTGGAAGCTGTTCCTTGGTCAAGCCATTGCGAACCCGACATTCGGGATGGAGGCGCAGGAGGCTCAGGTACGTTGATTGGCCTTTTTCTGGTTGTTTGCCTCTGCTCAGCCTGCTGTGATCTCTCTCTCTCTCTCCACGGCGGTGGAGTCTTCGGTGGTCCTGGTGGATCAGGAGGCGTTCTTGGCTGCTGTGAACCTAGTGTTCGTCCGGGAACCGGAACTGGAGGAGCCTTTACAGGCGGCCTAGCACTAGAGGAAGATCCTGATGACGTCGGAGCTGGTGATTCTTTTAAGGATCTCGGTGCAGCTTTATATTGCACTGGTTGCACTGGTCTGGCCTTTGCTGCTGGACCTCGCACAGGTGCCGGAGGCGGTGCTGGTGTTTCAGCTCTGGGTCGATATGTTCTGGTCCTGCTGACCGATCGACTTCGAGTGCGTCCAACATTTCGGTGTGAGTCAGTCCGCAGCGGCGGAACACTATCTCTCCTTTCTTCTCGTTTTTCGAGATATCCTTGAGTTCGCTGCATCCATTTTTCACGTCTTTTATCTTCAGATTCCTTGGATCGGATGCGCATATTTTTCAATGCCTTCAATTGGGCGTAGGCTAGGAGAGGTGAGTGCCATGCACAGTCCTTTTCTGCCAAACCAAGATCATAGGCCATCAAATGTTTTAGCTGTTCAACATCGTTCAGCATAACTTCGTCGGAGAAGGCAGATCCTGCGAATCCATCTGCAGAGGCTGATTCTTCCTTTGCACGTGCTTCCGTGACAGCGATCTGCTTACCGTAACAAAGAGAAATTAAAAGCATTGAATCACAATCAGCATCATCTCCACGCATGCTTCGGATGTAATTGGCTGCAGTGGTCGAAGAAACTACGTTATACGTAATACGGTTTATCGGGCTGCGGTGAAGATTAATCTGCTGAAGGAAACGCTCCAAAATGTCGATTAAAATGCATGTCCGGTAGTCGGAATGATCGTCTGCCTTAAAGCTTCGCTGTGCGAAAAGATTCCCGTCACCGGACAAAAAGTCACACTGATGTTCGATACAGCTTGCGACAAATTGGAGCCATTTCTGGCACGTTTCTTTATAGGCACTACTCCATGCATATGAGGAGATATGGAAAACCGCTATACGGCATTCAGCTAACATGAGACGTCGGACGTCATGAGTGTCAGCTCCAAGATTCACTTCACAAGCTTCCACGCCGGAGACGGCAAGGTCATCGTCTCCGTCGATCTCGCAGATCGAGTGATCAAGAAAATCGAGTGAGGATGCAAGTGGGCGATCATGCTGGTAAACCGTAGATTCGGCATTTTTCTCGATGTCCGGTTTCGGAACACGAGCGCCAGAAGAAGGATCAACAAATTCTCCTGACGTGTTCATGCCATGGCAAAGGCGAAAAATGGCGCCATGCAAAATCCAGAAAGGTGAATCTTTGGTGGATGTTTCAATTTGGTGCTGACACAAAAGTTCAATAAATGAGCCTGCATCATGTGAGCCACGGAGAAAAATTGCAAGGGATTGTGACTGGATGTGCGGGTGCACTACCATGCCAATCATCCCATACTCTTCGGCAAGCTCTCGATGGACGGCAATTCCTCCGTACTCGTCGGAAGCCTCGCACAAGCACACAATATGGGCCGCATTACGGAACACTAAATGTGGCAATGCACGGTGGTTGATATCAGTTCGTACCCATTTTGGAAATTTGGCACAACCTCCGATATACGGAAGACGGTTGATGTGACCAAGGTTCAACGTCAAAATACCAAGCTGATACGTGTCCTTCTGAAACTCATGGATGTTGTCCTTAGTGCGCTTGGTAACACCAAGGATTGCTCTCTTACCAAGAAGGCACGATCTGAAGAGCTCCAATAAACGGAGAATCTCCTCTGACTTAAGGTCACCGCCATCAGGGTACTTGAAGAAAGCCTCAGGTCGCCAGATCGGAAGAGGCGTCTGGTCCTGGGCATCAACAAAGTGCTCCTGGAGAGTCGGAATTCGACATCCAAATGGCATTTCATAAATGAATTCTGTATAATCAAAATCTTCAATTCCATGACGAGCAAAAGATTGAAGGTAAGTGTTTCCAATTGAGCGGCCCTCACACAGATGCGTGATCAGTTCCGAGAATTTTTCCTGGCGATTTTGAGCATGCTCTCGACGTGTGGCTCCGAAATACGAAGATTCAGCAAGAACAGCGTCAACCAGGTCTTCGATGTCGAAAGGCGAATTGGATGAGCCGATGCTGTCTGGAATAAAATCGGAGGACAACTCAGAAGAAAAATTAACAATATTATGTTTGCAAGATAAGCCGCAGGTGCGGCATTCCAAGCAGTAGGCAAAGCCACAAGGGTGGCACCAGAACATTGCCTCGGAATTTCCACAGTCTTCAAAATTCTTACAGCATTGAGGACCCGCAGGGCGAGGAAACCATTGAATTTCTTCTGTATCCTCTTTAAACTTAGTGAAAAACTTTTGGGCGGCGTCCGCATCACGGAACAGATCCTTTGCCTGGGCGTTCATTTCACGGCGTCTTTTTGTCTTGACAACCTGTCGGCGGCCGCCCCAGGGAGATGCTGCTTGAAGATCAACTTCAGTGTCAGGATCTACGTTGCCGGATGCTGGATCGGAGCTAGCCGCAGCGGCGGCATCCTTCGGTTTCCTTGGCATAGGCTTAGCCTTAACAGGTCCTTTGGGAGCTTCACTCTCCGAGGCGGAAGACTGCTCCTTGTTTCGCTCCTTGGCAAGATGTTTCTTAAATCGCTCGGAAATTTCTGCCTTGAGTGTTTTTACTCTCTTGTCTGCCTCGGTCTCAGGTGGGCCAAGCTCTTGGTCGTTCGGAGTTGCGTCGGTTCGCAGAGGCCTGGCCGGACCGGAATCGGTACTACGAAAACTTTCCAAAAACTTCTTTACAACAGGGAGTTTCTCGATTTCTTCTGCCACATACTCCACATATTCGGAACGTGACCAGGTGAAACCATCTTGTTCATTTTCGTTCTTCTTCTCCCAATAAAGTTGGTGGTGGCAGACATGCATGGCAAGGTCAATATTGGATGTATAATCATTCATTCGCCTTAGCTCGGCCGGTTCCGGTGCAACAAGCCAGGATCGATCGACGAAGGACCAAACACCGCAGAAGCGGTTGAACGGCACGGTCTGATCGGTGAGGACATATCGGTTGTGAGTTATCACTGGACCAAGGCCGGCAACGGCACCAGGTCTGGCAATTAGGATGCAGTCTGATTCGGGACGTAATACGTCTCTGATCGTACTGAGTGCTGAATCAAGAGTGAAATGCACATGGTTCCTTCCACCACGGGTGCCTCCTGGGAGCAAACCTAGTCTTCGGATGGATTCAAGATTTTTCTCGTTCGCTCCATGGATGAGGTACCTTAGCGGAAAAACATCAGGCTTAAATGGGCCATGCTGAATTTCGACCTCAGTGGAATGGCCACTCTCAAAACGGATAAAAATGCTCGCAATGTCGAGACCATCAAGCAGGTCGGCTTGGCTTTCCCTGTTGACCTCATCATCGAAGTCTGCCGGCTTAAACCACGTGTCCGGTATCGGAACAATGCCTGGTTGGAAATCTTCGGTGGTTACATAGCCGATCATGGCCCTGGCTTTATTAGAGTCGCAGATTACGTGGGCCAAGGGCATAAGGAAAGTAACAGTGTTTTCTCTACGTCTGACCTGCATTGAAAGCTCATTAGGGTCAAAATCTTGCAAAAATTTCTGTCCTTCACGGTACAAAGTGCGAATTTTTCGGGCTGTGCCAGGATGGCTAATAAGCTCATGCAAGGACAATGATCCGTCACGATGCATTAACTTCGTATGCCGAAAGATATAAGACAAGTGACGTGACATAGTCTCAAAATGGCTATCCGCTAATGCGGAATCATGGTCCTCCTTGGTCTTGATACCGGATTGCTTTCTGAGGACCTGAGAAATGCACTCAGCAAAAATGCGGCTGTTCGACTGCACAGAGTCAAGAGGCGCGCCGAATGCATCGTCTATGACCCTGCTACGAGATTCGTAAGTCCGGGTGTCGCGCGATTGCCTTCTGTCTGGATTACCGCCACGCGGTGTGTGATGTGGTCGGTTGCCACGAGGACTGCGAAAGCCACGTGGTGTGTAATCCGCAGAGGCGGAATGATCTGTGCGGCCATGCTTTGAGAACTTTGGAGGCATAAAAGAAAATGAGTTGGTCACCTTTTTGATGCGACCTTTGAGAAATCGATCTTCAAACAAGATCTTCGAGGTGTCTCCAAGAATTGGCTTCCGGGTTCAAGAACAGTGCCAAGGGACGTGAGTCCGGGCGTCGCGAAAAAGAAAAACAATAGGAACCCTGTGAGCCGAGAGATTGCAGACACAACTTTTCTTGAGACGAAAATTTACTCCTCGAAGTACAGCATGGCAAAAACATAATCAGAAATGTCTTCATTGAAAAATGTTAACACATTGTGCGGCTCTGACAACGTTTCAATGACCCATGTAGTTAAAAATGCTTTATGTTTGAGTAACGACCGGAATGGCGGGTGCGTATCAACATTCTCAAGTTTGCCAGTGGTTATGGATGACACTAACTGGTCTGGTTTCGCTGTTGACTTAGTAAGGGGATCAGCCAGACAATATTCACTTGCAATGTGACTCAGGTCATCCAAGTGTCCGGTGTTACTCTCATGTCTTAACATTTGTATTAAATGATGGGTCTCCTTCTGTTCAGGCAGGTGTGTTGTCTGAGCGGTGGTGACTAAGTTGTTTGCGTCGGTTCGGATGTGTATGGGGACGATCTCACCACTGATGTCGGCCCAAAGTGCACGCAAAAACAAACAGGTTCCAAAACATTTCATTGAAGCATTCAATTCGGCAACAGTAGTGGATTGTGTTGTAGTGGTTATCTTATGACTCTCATAGTCAATAATTGATCCACGGGTTGCTGAGTTGGAACCGTCTATACGGTGTGTTTGCGTGTCGTAACCGGAATTGCGGTATGTTCCCTTGGAAGGCAATTTGCGATCTTCGGCTAGGAAAATGACATGAGCACGCTGACTAGACTTATCACTGTTGTTACGGTAGGATGCATCAGGCATGCCAAGGATACGCTGAGAACCCTTCAGAGGCCAGAATCTACCATCCACATATTGACTCTTGAGGGTTCGAACAACCTTGTTGATTTCCCTGACATCACCTATGGTCGGACTAGCAGCGGCTGAGGCACAACGCGAAAACTTGTAACAGATGTGGACCTGTGTCCTACTCTGTAACCAATTAAGCTGTCCAAGAACTGATCGATAAGCGGTGTGAAGTTGTGGATTGCACTGGATGTTATCCTTCAAGGACTTATCAATCTTGACTTCTTCAACTGCATCGACAGCAAGTTTCTGGTCAACAGAAATATATGGTCCATACTTGTCATGAGTCTTCCATTTGATGCGTTGTCCTACAAACATAATGTCATTTTTATCTTCTGAACCGACAGCAAAGTTCTTACGCAGACTGGACAAGACCTTGGACTCAAACACCTTGTCGCCTGCCATGAACAGGTCATCGACATGAAGACAAATAAAACCATGCGGTCGGCGTCCCTGAGCATTGTTTCGGGCCACCGGATCCATAAGATGGTCAATTGCTTCCGAGATGGTTACCTGTTCAGTGTTTACACTACGAGGTGGTTGATAGGTCCTTGTCTTAGAAGTACTGTCATACAGAACATAGGTACATCTGTCTGCGCGTGTGGGAACAAGTCCGCAGTCAAGTAAGGCTTTATCAATGATCTGCCACCAACGGCGTGGCGCATCATTAAGACCGTAACCAGGTTTCTTAAGCCTAGCACCAATGTAAGGTGGATAACCATACTCAGGTGGAATCTGACAAATGATGTCTCTAGTTTCATCATAGGCTTCACCTTGGAGGAAAGCGGTCTTTAGGTCCATATGGTACAAGTCCCAGTGATAGTTCGCAGCCAGCTGTGTTGCACATCTGAAACCTGCTCGTGAAGCTGCTGGACTATCTGTTTGCTGGGTGTTCTTCTGTTTATCTTGAAAACCCTTAAGGACCCATCTTGCCTTACATTTCTGGAAGTTACCGTCTTTGTCCTTCTTTACGGTAAGAACCCATCTTCCGGCAACGAAATTCCGAACTCTGGTTTTTCTCATGTCAACAAGATCAAAAACTTCATTATCAATCCATGATTGGCATTCAGCCTTCTTTGCATCTAAAAACTGTTTGGCAAGTTGTCTCTTCTCTTGTTGAGTGGCTTCCTTTCTCTTCTTGCCAACAAGATAAGAAAATTTGTCTGTCATGGAATACAATGTCATAAAAGCCTTGTCTTCTTCATTAATGCCGTGATATTCTTCAATGATATCAGATCTAGTCTTAC
Organism: Cladocopium goreaui; assembly: GCA_947184155.2. NCBI lineage: Eukaryota > Dinophyceae > Suessiales > Symbiodiniaceae > Cladocopium > Cladocopium goreaui. The sequence continues at coordinate 322,817 of CAMXCT020006412.1, forward strand.
GGCATCTGGTGCGTTGTCTCTCCGAGACAACGGAATAAGACATACCAATAGAATTAGAAGATTCGACACTGCTCAGAGCTACTGGTGAACCATCAATCAACCTAGGCACAGAGAATGAAGCAGTATTACTGCACAATTTTTGTTCCTGTGACAGGAAACACCACTTTGAATCATCAATAACAAGATCATTATAGTCAAGAGTCTCATCGGTATCTGTTGAACCATAAGGAATTGTCTCATCTGTGTCCTCTTCAGGTTCTTCTTCTTCTTCTTGTGGCTCTTGCTGATCTTGAGTGTCTGGTTGCGGATCATTCTCTGGCATTGGCGATGGATTAAAAGGTTCATCTCCGTCTAGCGGAAGTATCGGCGGTCCATTGTGTCCGGATGGTGCGGCATCTGGATCAGGCTCGTCATCATCAAAGTCATCAGGCACAAGATCATGCTTGGGTTTCTTCGGCTTTGAAGCGTTTGGAGCGACTACAGCAGGTTGTGTGGTCGCGTTTGGTGTGACTGATGGCTGTGTATCACCCCCCAAATGGTTACTAGGCTGAAATTGGGTTGAAGCCGCAGGAGGCATTTGTCTAGATGGTCGAGCCTTAGTTGCAGGTGGTATCGGCGGATCACCTGGTGGACGCTTAGTGCTCTGTGTCATGGGTGTGTCGTCAATGTTTGGTGGTATAATCGTATTGGGCACAATAACTGTATCTGGAGCAACAGGAATGCCAGTGGCTCCAGGAAATGGTGGTTGAGGATGATCAGGTGGTGATGATGGATGAGGTGGCAAATCTGGTGGATCATCTTGTGGTGAATGCATCTCATCGTCAGGCACATCATCACTTGGTCTTGGTGGTGAATGAAATGGTGTGTGAAACTGATCATCATCAGGAGGAAAGCCGGGATTCGGCGTGTGCGGTTCGTCAGGCATAGGAACATCTGGAAGGTGTGGTGATGAAGGTGGTGTGTTAAGATGTTCAGTCGGATGTTCATCATCTTGGCCGTTGTTCTGCTGAGGTGGAAGACCCGGTGGAGGGTCGATGTTGGTGTGTTGTTCAGGAATGTCATCTGCATTATCTGTAGGAATACTTCCATCATTGTTCCAAAACAATATTGCTGACCAATGGCTAGCAATCAGCTGCGACATATCTCTAGGATGTACGCGCAGAAAAACGTGTGACGTATCTTTCTTCTTCCAAAGTAAGAGCATGCCATGTGTGTGGCGGTATTCAACTCGCAATGACTGAAAACTACCACGAAAAATGATTGCATTGTCAAACATGGACGTACTTAGATACATCTGTCTGACATGTGAGACATCTTGTTGTGCTTCGATCTGAACAGGATGATAAACATTACCAGCGGGTAGAGCATTAATGCGGTTGAGCAGGCGTTTCGTGTAATAGTCACGTACTGGAAGACCCTGTTCGTACAAGTCAGTTGCCAACACCGGATGCTCGGATGCCGTAAGAGCGGCAAGCTGATTTTGCACTCCTCACAGTTCATCGAGATTCAAGTCTTCCAGCAGGTCTACTGCAAGTGACAGCTGCGATGGATAGAGAGCCCGTGAATTTCCTAATGGAAGGATGCATCTGATCAAAGTGCTGCAAAATCGGTATGGATAAACTTGTGCCAACTTCGTTCTTGATCCATATCCTGGAGCACTACCTTCCAATGGTTGATGATAATGTTTTGGATCATTTTTGGATTTACTATTACATCTCTTGAAAACTGGATTCAAGACTCCCTCAGGAAAGTTGTGAAGTAAGGATGTTGGTTTGTAGTAATAGTATCCATTTGGGTCTCTCATACCAAAGGCGCACATATCTAATGTTCCATAGGTTACGGTATGCTTCATGAGAAGGCGTTGAAAGTGTTTGGTAAACCAAATCTTGGAAGTCGCAGGATTTTCAATGATGAAAAATCTACCATGTTCAATCTGATAAAGAGCGACTCTTGCACAAAATTCTACCATGGGGAGATACTTTTTCCTTTTCTGATAAGTATCGGCAGGATCATTAATATTCTGCATTTGACTCCATGGTCCACAAACAGGTGCCATGTGGATGATTTTTGGCTGTTGTCGCTCAATGACTTCCATTGCCTTTCGCCGGCCTTCGGCAGTGAGCAAGTCGTAACCTGTGCGGAGGTCTATTGGAGCGCCGACTCGAAGCCCTTGCATTGCTGCCGCTTGACTAAGCTTGGCAGAGCCGCTAAACAGCTCAAGGAAATCTAATTTTCCGGTCATAGCTGGCTCCCATGTATAACAACCATATGTAATACCTTCAGGACCTGACTGAATGGCATCGTGTTCTATGATGTTATTTGCATGGTCATCTGAGCGGCAAGTGGACTTCACTGCTGTACAGGCGCCCTTGGCCGAAGATTCGGCACCGGCGGCAGCTTTGGCCGAAAAGTCGGCACTGGCAAGTGCAATTGGTTCTAAAGGAATGTCAATATCCTCAATAGGATTATGGTCTTTTCTTATTTTACTGATGTTGACCTTCACAATTCTGGTTCCTAAATCAACTCCAACCATACTGCCATCTACTGAAACCAACTTTCCTTTTATCCATTTTCCTCCATGTGAACCGTCTGATTTGATTTTTGATTTGTCTTCGGTCCAATAGTAAACTTTATCTCCAGGAAAGAATGGTCCATCACTGAGTTGAAGTTTACTCGCAATATCTCTTCGAAGGTCATCAGATTGTTTTGCCTCTAGAAACTTTCGCATCGCCAGTGACCTTAGTGCTTCAATCTGTCTCTCAGGAGCAGGGGCCTCAGTCGTGAGCTGTGCTGGATTCATGAGCTCGATCGCCGTAAGATCGGCAGGTCTTCTGCCAAATGCTAATTCAATAGGAGTGACACCACCGAGTGTTACCATGGTATTCCTTGAAATGCAAGCTTGTCTCAACAACTGTTTATAAGTAATGTTGGCAAGCAATGGATCATCTTTCAAGGAAATTAGCATTAGTGAGACCTGTTTCTTAAACATGCGAATGGCTGCTTCAGCTCGATTTGGCCATGGTGTTCCTGGTCCTAGAGAGATTGGCCTGATGCTGTGCCGGTTGTAATAACTCTCCATCTCAGTGCCCATAAAAGCTTGATCGGCAACAATGTATTTTGGATTTAGCTGATAAGTTTCAAAGTATTCTTGAAGATGAGAAATCGTCACCGGATCAGATCTGTTTTGAACTACAAAAGCAGTAGCCAGAGAGGTTGCACCGTCATACATAAGTAGGAATTGAAGTTTTGACTGTTGATTGATCGGAACTTCTCCATGATCAATGAAGGTAAGTTCACCAAAGACTTCACTTCGGATTCCTGAAACCTTAGCTCTCGATGGTGCAATCCTGGCAGTGGAACATGTGTCACATGATTTTGTAATCTGATCAAATTTGTCATAGATTTCTTTTGGTAACTTCAGAGCCGATGTTCTTCTCTTGAATTGTTCAGTGGTCATGTGATAATGCTTCAAATGCAACTTGAGAAGTTCAGTGGGTGATTGAAGCTTATCATGAATTCTCTGAAGTGCTAGTGACAAAGTTCCCTTAGGTGACGGTTCCTTTTTCTCTTCAAGTTTTACTTCAACCTTGGTTCCGGTTTGACTTCAGTTTCTTCTTCAATCTGAGGTTCCCGACGTCTTGGGATACCGTCCTTCGAACCGGAACTTGGCCCAGAGGCCACCATTGGCTCTTCATCGGGATCAAAAGGTTGAGCTGGTACTTCTAACTTACTATCAGGCTGAATTGTTTTCTTGACAATCTTCTTGGAATCAGGCTTGGCCGATTTCGGCACCTCTGCAGGCTTAGGCTCTGATCCTTTAAATCTCTTGCAACCTTCTTTGTTGGTGTGTGGACGATGTTTACCATTGCATGCTGGGCATGTGATGTCTTCGGACTGGAAGCTGTACATCGGTTTCCAACTGGAAGTAGCAAGAGCCATAATGTCAAGGACTGGATGGTTGGATGTACTGACCGCCAAGGCGGTGCGCTGCATTCCAAATAGTGGACAAGTCATGAACTCACCTACAGGAGTGTGCTCAATGTTCATGCGAAGATTCCTCATTTGTTCAACCGAAAAGAGAATAGGAACCTTACCTTTGTCCAGGATGTCAACGCATGTTGTAATCCAACCAGTTTGTGCACGATCATTGCGAAAATGAATCACTAATCTTTCCTTGACAGTAGATTGTTCTCCATTGGCAAATGAAAACTTACTTGAACACGGTTGCTTAGAAAACCAGATGTGATCACGCTTGGGATGTTGTTGGCAAGCCTGTACAAGGCGATCAATGGCAAAGCGGGATCCCATGGCTCGAGTGCAACCTGAGTCAAGAATGACATAAGTCGGATGAGAACCTAGATCTACATATTCACAAAGCAATGCTTGTTGGGCACCATGATCATAATTGAGGAATACACACTCTTCCGTTGAGACGGAATCGAGCGGGCTTGTGCGCGGCTGAAACGAATGCAGATCACCGTTTCCGGTAGAAACACTCTTCTCAACTTGGCGGATGCTCTTCAATAGATACCTGTTCAAATCAGTAAAGCACTGGTACATCACAGACACGAACAGAAGCACGAATGTGAGGGCCTCTACAAGTTCGTGTCCGAGCAATCGGAACAAGCGGATGCCTGAAAAACAGAACCGGTTGATCTTGTCGGTCTGTCCGTCCTCGAAAATGATGTCTGAATGCTTGTCCTCGGATTCGGTCAGTTCCTCAGCGGAAGCAAAATACGACCAATTGTACCAATCACCTTGGGAGTAATCTCCGTCATATCCATAGTAGGATTCATAACCTGACCAGTCGTCTGTCCAGTATGTGTCATAGTCATAACTCCAGCTTTCTTCGGCATGGGCTGTTTCTTGTTTTTCAGGGGCTTGTGATGCACTGGATGATGCAGCCTGTGCTACATTAGCTTGTGGAGGTTGTGACAAAAATGGATTGTTTCCTCCTTTGTTCTTCGCATCACCTTTTCCTTTTCCTTTCCATGAAGGCATTCCTTTGAAAGAATCCTTTCCTTTCATCATTCCTTTCTTGCCCTTTTTACCTTTTCCTTTGCCCTTGCCTTTTCCCCAGAAAGCTGTGTCTTGCTGGTCATCTTCCCATGCTGCAAAACCTTTGCCTTTTGACCTCGAACGGAAGCCGGGTCTTGATTTCTTTCCTCCTTTCTTGCCATAACCTTTTGGTCTACCTTTCTTGAAGGACCTGCCGTAGATGCGGCGCTTAGAGTATGAACCCTTGGCGCTGAGAACCCAGAACTCGTTCTCGGTGTACAGACCTGTGAAACCTTCTTCACCCGTCTCTTCATCGAAAACCCAAAATCCGTACTCACCTTCTTCGGTCTCGCCCTCGTCGATGACGTAGAAGTTGGACCGCTTGCGGTGCGTGATATTTGGGTCTGCAACACCTGTGCGGGAAACGGCAAAAAGTTCCAAGAACAGCTGTTTCACTTGGAGATAGGTGTATTGAGGCATTGCGATCTGACGGATGTTCATGGACGAGACAAAACGCTCGCGTTGTTGCTCGTTGAGGTCTGCTTGCACTAGAAAAATCAGTGACATCAAATTGTCTGACAATGGAAACTGCTGTGCATGTCTGGTCCTTCTGTTGGTTATGGTCTGTTCTCTCAATTCTTGTTGAAAAGCTAGCTTATCTTCATCTGTTACTATTGCATTGTATTGCAGTCTTTGCTCATCTGTGAGTGCTGCTGTAAATGCCTGAGTGCCTGCCTCGGGAAGATCGGATATGTCCAGCAGATCGGACCAAGAAGCCAACAAACGCTTCTGCGCGATCTCAAATCGCCCTATCCAGTGCACGAATTCGCTCTGGCCTCGATATGTGCAAAACATCTGGAGGAATCGCCAAAGGAACACATGATTTACTCCCTTCACGAAGTATGGTCTCAATGTGTCCTTGAAATGAGCGAGGCCACGATCCGGATCTCGGAGTAAGGCATTATCGAGCATCGACTTATAAAAAGAAGCGGAACCAATGAGGGCATTCTTTAATGATGGTCCGTGTTTATCTGCATCCAATGTTGTGATCCCTAACCAGTCATCAATTAAATCTTCATATTCAAACCAGCTTGATTGGCCATCAAATTGGGGTGGAACCTTTGGTGTCATTTTGATGCCCATCCGGTTTTCGGAATGACTGGTGGCGGCATATGCTTCAGGCTCTTCATAAGAGACAATCTGGAGTTGTTCTTCATCTGAATCCATGTTGTGGATTAAGACCATGGCAGCTACTCTAACTTGACCTACAGGTTGCCTCCGCAAGTCCGATATACGGAATGTATGCAGAGAACGGCAGTTCGGCACACAGATCTAGACTTGGCGAAGGCACAGGCTCCGCTACCACTTTGAGGTAGCTATCCCTCTATTAGGGGAGCCCTGGATTACTATTTACAACACCTGTGTCAAGCAGTGAGCGGCGGACACTTTTCTATGCGGCGGAATTGCTGCTAGTCTTGAGCCATGCGGAGTACGCATGAAAGATATGAATTAAGTGTACATGTCAACATGCATGAATGCATTGTGTAGACACGTAAAACAAAATAAATCACAGGGGGGGGTACTAAAATGACTAGCAATCTCCTGAAGAATCAGGTAACGGGGCTGGCCGCCCTCCCCTTTACTTCGTAAAGTAAAACTCAAGGTAGCCCCTCTGGAGCTACCTTTCGTGACATATACATTACATGCGAGTAATATACATTTCCTTCTTTGGTTGGATAACATCAATCCCATTCACAGCCGCTCCTTCGCTGGTCGTAGCTCCTCATCATCGAGGACATACTCCCCGAGCCAGTTCCAAAGCCTGGCGTCGAGCCGTGCGTTTCAACAAGAATTCATGAAGAAACAATTCCAGTGATTCCAGTGAAGAGTTTTACAAAAAAAAAGAGTTTTCATTGTTTAAATGTAAATGAAGAGTTTTTTTGGTTTGTTGAAAAAAATATTGGGCTCCTTTAAGATTGATAAATGTTGGTGAAACTGGGGCTGATGGCCTAGGTGTGTTTTCGGTTTAAAGAGTGTACCTCATTTCTTGAAACAGTTGTTTCATGTTGTTTCTTGCATGGCTCACGAAACTTGGGGATACTATGGGATACTATATAGCAGGGATACTATATTATAGAGTGGGTTTTCACCATTCCTTTTTGAACTGGTTCTTCAATTTCAATAAAGGCCACACGCACCAGAGTTTCACAGGATGGGATGTGATGGGCCACAAGTTGACCTTCCTTGTCCAAGCAGTTCGGCATCATTTTCGCACATCCGACGGTTCGGCATATGTCCAAGCGAACTCCGTAAACGGCTGGGTGGAAATCCTATGACAGGTTGAGACGACTTCAGATTCGTGGTGTGATTGTTGCACTGGTGCAGGATTTCCTCCACATCGTGATTTCAAGACTGCGCTTGTGTCAGTACTTCATGAAGATTTGTCATTGTTGCCCAATCATTAGGGTATGCTTTTTTGCAAAGAGTCCGATTGCCACTGCCACCAAATATATAAAATGTCAACTCCTTGAATTACATTAAGGTTCCATAAGCGGTTACTGCGCCACTTGACACAGAGCTCGCTCCCACCAAGGTTCAACCTTCCATGCCGCTACCCCTTGACACTGCCGGCAGCTTCCTTCAGCTGAGATCTCTTGGGTATTGCACTGACAGGAGGGATGGCTCAAGCACTTGGTGAAAGAACAGCGGATTCGGTCATATTACTTGTTTTCCTTTCGTAAATGTTGCCATCCAATTGTGGGGTAGATAGTTGCTGTTCTTTAGAGCGATATCCGTGTCAATATTGTCTCGAATAGTCGACCAACAATTGGGCATGCAGTATGCTATGTTTCATGAAGCTTTCTACGAACACTTGGTTGAGACCTAGCCCATGCAACACCCTCTTCCAGTCTCTCAGCGTCACTCGTGCTGCAGGTGGCGTTTCATACCACTTTTTGGGGTAGCAGCTTGGGACACTGTTTGTAGGCGAGCGATGGAGCAATCGAATGAGGTGAGGAGGCATCAAAGACTAACTTTTCGACAAAGGGAATTTCAGAGCAAACAAAGCACCAAGTATTGAGCTAGGCAGATTTTGTACACTCGTGAATTGCTGATGGTGAAACAGCACTTTACGACTTTGGCATCTCAGGCGTTGCAAGCCGCCACTTTATGCCCCTGTCCCAGGATGCCGCAGCCCCAGGTCGCCCTAGGTCTAGGTGAATTTGGGGTTTCCTTGCCAGGAATCCAAAAGTCCCATGATTGAACTACGGAACATGGTGGCCATGATCATCACATTTCCAACAATCTGCCCGCCGCGGCATGGCAGGTTCAGGCGATAGAAGGTCTCGCGACTCATCAGTCGCCCCGGCGGTCCGCAGGCGGCCGGATTGTACTGGGCGTCGTAGACCACGTGCCGCAAGGGATCCATCATGATCAGCACAGTGGCACAAACAATCCAAGCCGCCCAACGGAAATTCCTCTTGTTCAACTCATTCGTGACATAGCAAGAGAGAACCGTCAGCAGCAAAGCTAATTGCAGCTGATGACTCAGGAAGACCACGTCGTTACTAAAAGCCATTCCCAGAACGACACTCAGCATGGTGGGCAAACATCAGAATCCCACCATCATGGGCGCACTCACACAGACTGCCAAGGCAGAAGTCAACCTTTCGGCCAAGCCGGCTGGCGCTTTAGACACCACACTGGATGACTCCAGCAAGGGCTGCTCACTGCATTGGCTGCACTGACGCTCACAGTGCGACATGGACATCACAAATGGAATCAACGACAAGTCTGAGACAGTCTTGAGCACGAGATGCTATTCTAATGTTTCGCACGGCTCAAAACAAATTGTCTGTCTATGTCATTTGATATGATTCTCACTGCCATGGTGACTCCTACCCAAGTGTTGCACAACATCTATGACACCAAGGTTTCTAGGAAAGAGAAGCTCCTGCTTGCACCGCGAAGCAACACAGGCTCGGCACCATCCCAATCTACGTGTTTCATGATGTTTCGGTTGCATGTGGGGTTGCTGCTATCTCATGATCACAATCTTCGCTGGCGAGACGAGTCAGGAGCCAGTCCAAATCGCACAAAGAGAAAACCTCAACGGCGCCACGGCCCAGGCTTTGAACGGCGGATTCATTAAACAGCCAGTGCTGATCTGAATAAGTCTATGGAGGCAATGTCAAAGGCAAACTATGACTTCACTGCTGGCACTGCTGCCGCATCCTGCCACGTCCTGCCCCATCCCGGCACCTACGCATCGGATGTATGCATTGTCCGGGTGGTCCATCAACCTGGCATGAAAGGAGCTTCTGACACCCCATCTATCCAGGTTCCTAATTGGAAGGGAAAAAAAAAACACAAAAATAGATTCAACATCCATTCGGGTGGCTTTCTGTGTCCCTTCCCTCTTAGGGCTGAAAAATCATCCTGTGATCCGCCGGCCTTCTAAGTTGTCGACCTGGCAAGTGATAAACTTCTGGACAAATGTGGCTGTTGATTCTAGAATGAGGTGCAAAATTGGAGTGAACACCTCGAGAATATGTATCAAAATGGATGATTCATTATGAAAATGGCCAAAATCTGTGGTTCTCTGCACTCCGGGCCTCCAAGTTCAAGCCATATGGCATTATTGTCACTGGTGTTATCCGTTGAGAGTAGATCAAAACAGGCATCAATCTTTTGGCAAACCAACATGTTCGCTTCCATGGCAAGAGTCGGTCAACAGTTTGAGCAACGAAACCCTTAGAGCTGTCCCAGCGTTCTTCCAAGTTGCTATCGATTCCCATGGTGAAGAGCCGGTAGAGACAGCAAAACAATGCCGATGGCGTGGTATTGCTATTTGGCATGTACCTCGTGGGAAATCCGTTCCATCCAAAGGTCCCTCTCCTAGTCGGCCTCCATATGCACCTATAGGAAATCTTGCGATCCATTGACTTTCTCAACCCTCTTCGAGAGGTGACAACAATCCAAAGCATTCGCTGATTTTGATCGTTTAGTATCCTCTGTGTCTGAAAATAGTTTGTCCCTCCAAATCCATTTGCTTGTCATTGTTCTCCCTGTTGAAATGGCCATTTTTTGCCAATTTCCCCATTGATCTCGGCTGCGCACGGCTCAATGTTATCTGCAAACCTGGCCACATTGGGTCGACGGCGAGTCAAGTCCCCCATTCCTGGAGTTGTCCCAAGCAAAAATCAGCATAGAAATGTTTCACTGGTCTCCAACTTAAATTAAATTTATCCTGCAATATCGTGTTTATCCATACTATGTTGTATGTATACATTGTATGTATACAATGTATACAATGTATGTATGTATGTATGTATGTATGTAGGTATGTAGGTATGTAGGTATGTAGGTATGTAGGTATGTAGGTATGTAGGTATGTAGGTATGTAGGTATGTAGGTCTGTCTGTCTGTCTGTCTGTCTGTATGTATGTATGTATGGATGGATGGATGTATGGATGTATGCATGCATGCATGTATGTATAACTGTAATATTCATATACTATAATATACTATGATATACTATAATATACTATAATATACTATAATATACTATAATATACTATAATATACTATAATATACTATAATATACTATAATATACTATAATATACTATAATATACTATAATATACTATAATATACTATAATACACTATAATATACTATAATATACTATAATATACTGGTACTACAATATACTATAATATACTATAAAATACTATAATATACTATAGTATACTATAATATACTATAGTATACTATAATATACTATAGTATACTATAATGTACTATAATATACTATTATATACTATAATATACTATAATATACCAGAATATACTAAAATATACTAAAATATACTAAAATATACTATAATATACTATCATATACTATAATATACTATAGTATACTATAATATACTATAGTATACTATAATGTACTATAATATACTATAATATACTATAATATACTATAATATACTATAATATACAATAATATACTATAGTATACTATAATATACTATAATATAATATCATTTACTATAATATACTATAATATACTATCATATACTATCATATACTATAATATACTATCATATACTATCATATACTATCATATACTATCATATACTATCATATACTATAATATACTATCATATACTATCATATACTATCATATACTATCATATACTATCATATACTATAATACACTATAATATACTATAATATACTATAATAAACGATAATGTACTATAATATACTATAATTTACTATAATATACTATAATATACTATGATATACTATAATATACTATAATAAACGATAATGTACTATAATATACTATAATATACTATAATATACTTTAATATACCATAATATACTATAATATACTACAATATACTATAATGTACTATAATAATCTATAATATACTATAATATACGTACTATAATCAACTATGATACATACATGTACTGCATGTGTAACTGTCACAACTGGGCAAACTCATTGATGCAAATTGGCGCCGAGCAGCTGATTCATCTCCTCGATCATCTGCTCGAAGGATTCCAAGGACAGAAGGGCCTAACCGTCCATGGGGAAGTCGTTTAGGAAGAAATTGTGAGTGTCCCAAAACTGATTTCACATTGGTTTAACTATGTATAAGTGAAAATCTAGACCAAACCATGGTCTTCACCCACCAAAATATAGAGGCGTCCAAGCAGATGTTCTTTTCAACAAATTCTGGGAGGCTTACTACAGTTTTAAGTTTTAACCATCGAAATTGAGATTCGAACCAACTAGAACCAACCAAAAAAACGGATTGGGTTCTACCACCTTGAAATGGGGGAATCACTGGGATGATTGTGGTATTTACCCTGTATGAATTTTCAGGGTAAACCCTGAAATTTGTTCCCTTTCAACCAATTCCAGGACCATGGCACTGATGTCATAGTGTCCTTTCAGCAGAGAAATTAATGGTCTCACAACGCCATGTTCGGCCATCCACCATTGGACATGACAGGAAGAGCTTGTCCCCAAGCAGAACTTGCTGGACCCATGAGCTTGAGACCTTGAAGTGAGCAGACTCCACTACCTCCAGATGTGGTGCTGTTGGGGTCCAAGCAAATCTGTTCCGTGCTGTTAGATTCTGTTAGATGTCAAGTATGTCAACGTTTCAACAGACTCCGAAGATTCCGAGACGTCAGATCTCGTCAGGTGGCAGCCACAAGCCTTACGGAGCAACTCTGGCTCCCTCCAAACTGAGCTTCCAAGCATGCGTCTGCAGCAGTGGACTGAAGCCATAAGTCTTGGTGTTCGCGATCTCCAGTGCTCCACGGGGAGCATTGCCTAGGTCCCAGTCAGGTCACATTTCAACAGCTGAAACTGAAATATCAGTAGCAACTAGCAGCAACAGGCACTTGGGACTCCAGCTGAAATCGAATCTCTTTTCTTTGCCCTCGTTTTTGGCAGATGCTGCCTTCTTCTCATCGCGTTCCGTCACATGATCCTGAAGCTATGCATCATTATGTATCCATCATTATCTATTAATGTTCGGCCTCTGAACAAAAAATGCGAAGCCGTTGGTCAGTTTCCATCCGGTAGAGCGATGATGCGCATGTTGCTGGAGATACAAGAGCCTCAACTCCATTTTTCATGCAGGCAGCTCTCACTGAAAGAAACGCTCCACAATCCAACTGACGGGACCTACGTTCCAGAGCCACAAGCGGGAAACAATTCTATAACATCAGATGTTTGGCGTTTTGGGGTCCTGGTGTCGTTTGCAGAATTTGCACTTCGAATTGGGCTTCTTGTGCAAGTGACACCTGAAGCCAGAGTGCTGATTGAGGGCTGCCCCAAGAGAATTTAGCTGTAGGGGCTGCAAGAGTATGTTGCTCTCTTCAAGGCAGATTGAATATTTCAGAAGGAAAAAGGATTAACCTCACCTCTTCCAGCCTGCTAAGAGCTCAGAGCTGTCTAAATAATTTCAGCTTGACTGCAACACCAAAGGATTTTGTTGGGAGATCGTGGAAGTCAGCTGGTAGCCAAGCAGCCAAAACAAAACACCAGGACATTCTGGATCCACTTTTTGGCTAACCCCGAAAACTCACCTATTTAACCCTAAAACGACTGGAGGTTACAAAGAAATTGGAATTCCAACCGATCTTGCTAGAAAATCACTATCATCACCATTCCTTTTCCCAGGAAACAACACCTGACTTTTCCAATATTTTCATCCAGCTGGAAGCCAATCACCAGAATTCACCCGACTTCTCTTCGGCCTGAGCTTCTCTTCTGCCTCGCGCTCGGCCTGAGCCTCCTTCAACTTCTCCTAGAGAACATGCTGGGAAAATGGTGAGATAAACCATTGGATTTTTTGGATTTTGAGATGCTGAAAAATTGAGGAAAAGGTTTCTCTTGAAGGTGTGAAGGGACCTCGATTTCTCTTGAAGAAAAACACATCTTCAATGCATCATTCATCAGAATAATAAACAAACATAATTGTAGGTTTTCCCTGAAATCCCAGGAACTTAACCTCCAAAAAATGTCAGCCAGTACTTGGGGGTGCAGTTCCAGCTATAAGTTGATGCACAATAGATCCCAATTTATGGGGGTGATCACCATGGTAACTATACAAATCACCCCAACTGGAGATGGTTGGATCCTATCATTCTCCCAACCTGCCCCAGAATTATCTTATGATCGTCCCATCATAAACCCCAATGATACCCATATGGATACCTAGTTTACAAGATGGGAAGTACCTATATCCTTGTCCTATTAACCCAGAGATTCCTACGTGCAAATCATCCCAATCCTGCGCCTTCCCGGGTACTGAAGGACCATCTGCACCCTGCCCAGGGAAACCCCCGGCCTCACGACGCTGCTTGGCCTGCGCAATGGCCTGCTCCCTTTGTTGCTGCTGCTGTTGCTGCTGCAGCCTGGACGGTGAGTTTACGAGGAACATGAGTCATGCTGCAGCAAAATGATGTGGTCACCCAAATAATCAGAAAAATAATTTTGAAGAATGGGGATTGACCCAGACACAACCTGTAAGCTGGTTGGTGGTTGAGCCACCCAATCGCCACCGGAAAATATGTAAGGGATTGAGCATCATAGTCACGATGGCAATAGTAATGATTGTGATATACTAATTGCAACAACAACAACAACAACAACAACAACAACCACAACCACAACCACAACCACAATCATCATCATCATCTTCTTCTTCTTCATCATCTTCAACATCATATTCATCATCATCATCATCATCATCGTCATTGTCATCGACATCGTCACCGTCATCATCATCATCATCGTCGTCATCATCATCATCATCATCGTCGTCGTCATTATCGTCAACATCATCATCCTCGTCATCGTCAACATCATCATCATCATCATCCTCTTCTTCATCATCATCCTCTTCTTCAACATTATCATCAGCGTCATCATCATCATCTTCTTCTTCTTCATCATCATCAACATCATCGTCATCATCATCATCATCATCACCATCCTCTTTTTCAACATGATCACAATGATCATCATCATCATCATCATCATCCTCGTCATCATCATCTTCATCATCATATTCAGCATCATCATCATCATCATCCTCATCATCAACAGCAACAACATCAACATCAACATCGTCATCCTCGTCATCGTCAACGTCATAGTCATCACCATCATCATCACCATCATCATCATCATCCTCATCATCATCTTCATCATCATATTCATCATCATATTCATCATCATAGTCATCGTCATTGTCATCGACATCGTCATCATCACCATCATCATCATCATCATCATCGTCATTGTCGTCATCACCATCGTCATCATCATCTCCATCATCATACTATTCATCATCATCATCAACAACATCATCGTCATCGTCATCGTCATCATCATCATCATCATCACCATCCTCTTCTTCAACATTATCACCATGATCATCATCATCATCATCCTCATCATCATCATCATAATCATCATCATCATCATAATCATCCTCATCCTCATCATCATCATCAACAGCAACAACATCAACATCAACATCGTCATCCTCGTCATCGTCATAGTCATCACCATCATCATCACCATCATCATCATCATCATCATCATCCTCATCATCATCTTCATCATCATATTCATCATCATATTCATCATCATAGTCATCGTCATTGTCATCGACATCGTCATCATCATCATCATCGTCATTGTCGTCATCACCATCGTCATCATCATCTCCATCATCATAGTGTTCATCATCATCATCATCATCAACAACATCATCGTCATCGTCATCATCATCATCATCACCATCCTCTTCTTCAACATTATCACCATGATCATCATCATCATCATCATAATCATCATCATCATCATAATCATCATCATCATCATCATAATCATCCTCATCATCATCATCATCATCATCGTCATCGTCATCATCATCCTCATCATCATCATCATCATCATCATCCAATAACCACCCAGAGAAGTCCATCTTGTCGAAGCGGCCTTGCTTGCTCTGCAGCAGCCGCGGCTTGCGCCTGGGAGCTGATTGGATTTCTCCAAGGGACAATCTATAGGAAACCTCTACATTTCATGGTAAAAACTGTGTAAAACCAATGGTTTCCGGTGGAATGTTTCCTTTGACCAATCCATTGATTGCTGGATGTTCCCATAATTTTCGGGGGGTGTCCCATGGTCATGTTGATTTGTCGATGATGTTATCGTTAAAACTTCTTTGATCTTCCACATCTTTCCATGGAAACTCAAGCAGTTGAATGTTTAACCTCTGTCCTACTAATAGCAAACAGCTGAGTTGGCCTAAACAAATAGCCACTGGCCACTGGTCTTTCAGAAAATCAGGTGCGACAACGACAATCTCTGAAAACAAACGAAGCCTATATACACACAGTACTGAAGAAATCTGAAGAACAATTATTTGGTTTCATACATTTTCATACCCTTCTCAAGTCAATGGAGCAAAAATCAATGAAGGTAGCTCTTCGGCCATCGGTCGCCCCACCTGGACAACCGCCCGCTGTTGTGCTTCAGCAACAGCTTGGGCCTGTTCCTGGGAAACAAAACGGAGGATACGCCAAACTCCCCAAACCCACTGCTGTCCCCGAGGAATCGAAGTCCCCATCTCAGGAATCAACTCCCCCCCTGTCGGATCCCCCTGAAAGTCCTGGGCAAATCGAGCAGCCGCTTCTGCTGCCTGAACTTGTGCCTTGGGACAGGTCCTATCACACCAGAGCTTTGCATGAAACCCCTGCGAAAAACAAAACTAGTTGGTGGTTCCAACTCCAACTCATCCCAATATCAGGAGTCACCTGGGTTTCCAGGGTTCAACACATCGACTTTTGAAGCGAATGGGTAATGGGCCAGTAATGGGTACACTGGGCTGCCAAGCCTGTGCATGTGCCTTAGCAGGTGCTGAATCCCCCAAACGCTTCACAACTGACCAAAAACTCCAGGCTGTTGGCGACTTGGCCCTTAAATCTTATCCGCTCTAACATTGGGCATAATTAGTGTGTTTCCCAATCTAATACTGTGTTGAGAACCTTGGGTACCATCTTACACATTCTTATCAACCAGGATGTCTATCACTTCTGAGCTGCCATTAGCCATTTGGGCCACGCCAGGCGCCTGACCTGCGCCTGTGCCTGCAGCTCTGCAAGACTCGCTGCATTATGCGCCTTGGACACCGCGGCAATTTTCATGTGGCCTCTGTACAGTTTCAGTGGTACAATTTCTTACAGGAATTCCATGGAACCTCACGGTCCCTAGGTGTTCAACCATCGAGACTTTTCTGGGCGACGTTCTGCTGCGATAGCGGCAAGCGCTGATTGAAGTGAACTTTAAAAACCAGCAACCCCGAAGACTGGGCCCGGCACATCCAATGCTGCTTGGGCATCAATTGCCGCCTGAGTGAAGAATGGAAGGCTGGTGTCATCTGCCCATAAATACCATTACCAGAATCGGGCCAGTTGGGACCTAGCACCAGTCCTTATATTGTCCACCATGAATGGAATCCACCATAAATTGGAAAAAGATCTCACTCACTCACGGAGGGAATGGGGGGAACTGTGCCATCTCAATTCCACAGCTGCCAGGCCTCTATCTGTGATGCAAAAAAACAAGCATCCTCAACAACAAATTTCTTACCAGTTGCAAGTCGAACCTGGGGTAATGTCAATCCCGGATTAATAAACCCGAGTTGACTAAATAGGTAGTAGCCCGGCGAAATAGTGATCATCTGCGATTAAATTCAACATCCGAGGGGTTTATGAATCCAAGGTTGACATTACTTGGTGGTTCACCCCAGTTAGTAAGTGGATTAGTTCACCCGAGTTACAAGCGGACAAAGCCTACTTGTCATGATGAAAAAGCTGGGGTGAACTAAGCCACTTACGATTCCTGGAGAGAGCCACCAAGTACTGTTGCAAAGCAACTCCTCTGAAAAAATCCTGTCACTGGCCACTGATGGAAATCCTGGCACCGTTGGCACCGCCTGCGTTTGGGCTTGGGCATTGGCCTGATCCAAACCAGCTGCCGCCTCGGGGAAGTCACCCTTATCAACCGCAAAACATAAATGACAGTTTCACCCATTGTCTTGCAGCTGCAAAGCCTTACCTCTCACTGTCTAACCTGCTACAGCAGCATGAATCTGACTCGGCTGTGGCCAAGTTGCCAGGTGAAGTCCTCCTGGGAGCTGAAGGCCACCCAAATTCCCTAAACCTGCAGCTTGTTGCGCTGCCTGTGCTGCTTGTGCAGCCTGCTGGGCCTGGGATGGTGGTGGTAGAGCCACTGCTTGCGCTGCTTGCGCTGCTTGCGCTGCTTGCTGGGCTGCAGCTTGTTGTGCAGCTTGCTGCGCAGCCTGCTGCGCAGCCGCTTGCTGCGCTGCCTGCTGGGCTTGTTGGGCAGTTGTTTGCTGAGCTTGAGCTTGCGCTTGCTGAGCAGCCTGCTGTGCACGCACCTTAGCTGCACGGTCTGCACTCGTGCTGTCAGTAGGGGAAACGCTGCAAGCAAATACTCAAATACAGCTTTCTGCATTGCTGCTGGAAAGTCTTTACTCCCTGTTTGACCTTTGTTCATGGTCCTTTTTGGGACTATGTTCTTCATTTGTATGTCTTGCAACCTGCAGTGCAAACAGTCACTTTTTATCACTCTTTGCT
Source organism: Cladocopium goreaui (assembly GCA_947184155.2). NCBI lineage: Eukaryota > Dinophyceae > Suessiales > Symbiodiniaceae > Cladocopium > Cladocopium goreaui. The sequence goes on from CAMXCT020006412.1 coordinate 341,024, forward strand.
CAAACAATTGATCAGCTGGAGGTGCGCAACCTGCACAAAGGTAGAGATCCGGCACTGTGCTGGGACTCTCATTGTATTTTTCAATGCTTTTTCCAGCACACCATGCTGGAAAAAAGAACGCTCATGAAGGGCCTCCTCTTTATCACATCATCTGCTGAAACCACCTCCGTCCAGCGCCTGCCAAGGCGACGTTTGCTGGGTTTGTCGCCTTTCAATACTCCTTCTTGACATCCAGGTCCAAAGTATAGTGTTCAGCCCCCAAGAAGAGGCTTGTCGGAAATCATACAGGAGAATATTGTTACTTTGAAATCAGTGAAACCAAGATATTTGGGGCGTCAATCCCCACTGATCAGCCAATCAAACATCCCAAGCAGAGCTTCACCGACCTCAGCCGCTCCACGGGGTCCACGGTCAGCTGAACCCAGGCAGCTCCACCCTTTGAGGCGCAGCGGCGCTTCAACTCGGGTTCCAAGTTCCTGCAGGCAACGGGGCACGGATCCACCGATTTTTTTGTGATTTTTATGAAATAGAGTATGTGATTAAATAGATCATGGAAATTCATGAAACCCAATGGAACCCATGTTTGAATGGGTTTGAATACCTTTCCCAAAATGGAGATCACCAACTTTAAGCCACGTGAAATGGAAATGGTCTGAAAGAAAATGTGGCATGCCCGCAGAACTGCCATTTTGATTCGTGCAGAACATGACGATGAACAATGGATTTGGGGTATAATATGCCAGTATGCCCCCCATTTTTGGAGATCCAAATTGGGGATCTAAAGTCATCATTGAAGTGGGAAGGTGAAAAGCCATATCATGTCGAGCTCGAAAGAGGTGATGAGCACCTTTAGAACTGAGGCGCAATAACAACAGACGTATGGGATCATATGGGCATATGGGGTTGAATCGGAAGTCGGCAACCCACTGAGGTGCAGAGCTCCTCAACAAGCTAAACAGGTTGATGGGTCCCTGCTCTGGAAGCCAATCCAAGAAAGCGGCCCAATCTTTGTGCTCTTGCACCTCCAGGAGAAGTATGCGGGCAACCATTTGTGCTGAGCATTGCCCCGGTGACATGTCATCTATCTCAGTATCTTCACATCTGGACCTCCCATGTCAGGCTGCCAGACTGGACCAGCTTGCAGAAGGAATTCAAAGGCTCCCGCAGCAGGCCTCACAATCACTTCCCATCCTCCCAAAGCCAAGCTCAGCGGCTCAGCCAATTGGCTCAGGCAATTGCAGTTTGAACGGCCTCGGGGTCCAAGGCCTACCGCATGAAGTGTGATCCTGACAGCGCTGAAGTTGAAAGTCACATGCGCAGCCTTCGCATATAGTTCAGAAGCTTCCTAGTATCTATAATGTGGTAAACCCAAATAATAAACCATCCCCAAAATCACCGTAAATGGGTGTTATCAACGATCCCCAAAGGGGATGTTTATTATTTGGGTTTACCACATTAGTTCAAATTCACAACAGCTGACTTTTGGTGTCCTCTCATGGAAGGGGCTCATTGCCGAGGAAATCGCAATTTTCACCAAATCCTGGCTGAACAGAATGGCTGTCATGTTGAGACGCGAAGAACGACAACAGTTTGGGGTTGTTTCTATGGCCAAATAGCTGGCTCATGGATGTTCATTCCCACATGGGAAAATCATGGGCATTGACCCATCCCAATATCCCTATCATCAAAACTATTTCTTTAAAAGAATTGGAGACCGTTCAAAAGGCTGAAAATCGTTGTTTGTGGTTGGCCCATCACTAGTTGCCCGCTATTGACTCATTTTCTTGTTGTGGGTCCTCTGGCAGAACGCTGCCACAGAAAGTCAACAGGACGTGCTTGTGGCCGGGCGCCAGTGCAACGTGCTCGCTGGCGTCCCTGGTGGAGCATTTCACATATCTATATATATATATTAAATTACTATAATCTACAACAAATGTATGTAACAAGTGTGCAATATATATTTATTATATATAAATATATTTATATAATTATATATATTGCCTACATGGGACCTGAACCTCAACCTGGTATTTCGGCTATGGACAACATGTTCCAAAAGCGTCAAAGTGCACCTGAATGCCCAGAGCAAATGCAGAAACTGCTGCATCTCCAGGTCAACTGCATCTGAAGGATTGGGCAAGAGCTGTGCCAAAGCTTTCACGTCAGGACCTGAGCTACCACATCCCCTTGATGCCTTGTCACTGCCAGTGACCAATGAGGTATTGTGTAAACATACTGGTGCTCCGCTCCCTCCATGACACTAGCAGGTCGTGAGAATCATTCCGTTGAGATTTCGTTGGACCGAGGATCTCCACAGTTCAGCGGTGTGTTCCAGCCTGTCGATGTTTTTGTTTCAGTTGTCATCAACAGTTCTTGTAGCTATCGATCAGTCCGCAAGCTGGAGCAGCCCGCCTTGGGTCGACAACTTCAGTGTTGCAGGCACCTTGGCGCAATGGCTCCGCTGATGTCTGCTCCTGCTGCTTGTATCGCCTCTTAAAACACAAAAAAGTTGCAACACTAGCCTTGTCGTACACGAGGTGTGAGGTAAGTCTCTCTTGAAAGAATGTTCTTGAAAAAGAGGTGGGGCAAGTCCGTCCGTTACTACGTAAGACGTAAGCGGAACCAGAGGAAAAGTAATTGCCTCTCCACAAAAGAAATAGTCATCTTGGACATGATTCGAACCCCCAATCAGGTGAACATCCCTTCATCTCTCCAATTTGGGGCGCAATCCTCCAGCCATTTGCCGAGCTACTCAACATGAACGGTTCAGCTGCCACTGCCATGCCGTGGCGGCCCATGGAGCTATCGCCCCCAAAGTCCCCAGGTGGAGCCCTGGTCAGGCTTTACCATCCAGGCTGAGGCTTCAGAAGCCTTACTTTTTCCCGCATGAAGAACTCACCATCACTTAACCTTTCCCTCTTCTAACTCCCAGTTGCTCAAATCAACTTTGCCGGGCCTGTCCTGCCACAGCTGCGATGGCGAGGGTCCCACGCTGCGCAAGGCTCGCAATCGTGGCAAGGTAGCTAAAGGACCTAAAGGCATTGCGCACAGCAAATCTTCTGGAAATCCTTGGCACCCCATCACATCATCCAAAACTTTCAGACCCAAGGGATGACTGACTCGATACCGCGGGCTTGGGAAGTCTAGCGAATTACCACCCTTTTCAGCCAGCAATTTTGTAGAAAGCCATGGCCATTGAGATATTAAATGTGAAATGTGCACTGGGCCAGGCAAGCGTGCAAACTCTACAACCAAGTGCCAAGTGTACTAGTCGCTAGTGGACAGCGATATAATTCTCAAGTTTCAACTATGTTTCCAGTTGGACACAGAAGAAACTAACTCCAGAACTGATAAAAACTCCATGCGTTCCAACCTCTCCCTGGCCATTTCCATGGCACCTGCAGTAGCAGCCTCCAACATCCCTAAGGCTTCACTCCCTGAAGGTGCCGCCACTGCCACCACATGTCCTGCTAGCAGCAGCGCCGTAGCGTGTGCCACAGCAACGGCGTGGCTCTGGTGAGCTGTACTTAGCGCAGCGTGGGACCGTGGGAGGCCATCCCTGATATCTACTTGGAGCTGGAGGATTGCCGAACCCTACCCTGGGGGCACATTTTTTTTGCAAACAGCACAGGTTGCAGGCTGAGTCACCAGGCCACCAGCGAAGGTGCAGGGGGATGTGCCAACTGCCGCGCACACAGCACGTCTTGGGGACCCATGAGCAAGGCCTCATAGAAGGCGCACAGTGTTTGGCCGCAGAGCTCTGGAGCACATCCAATAGCACCTGGCAGCACTGGGGCAGTGGTCCTTCCATTCCAAAGAACATGCTTTTTGGTCTGGAAAAGAAGGTTAACTATCTTGTCATCTATTGAATTTATTGAAACAAATAAAAGTAAAAATCTGAGCTGTAGAAGTCTCCAGTGACTAGTCCGCAATCATTTAATCCAAAATGTCAATGGTCTACACTGGTCAAAGGGACAGGTTTCAACCCGAGGCATCCTCCCAGTTCAATCCATCGCTTCTCAATTGCTGGCTTTTTGTACAGTAGTATATTGTACATATACATACACGTAGATAGATCAAATCTATAACTTTGATTGATTTCATCTAGTTGTCACCTAAACCGAGATCCAATGTATATACAGATTTGGGTCTGTCTGAAAATAGAGTTGCCCCCAGATCCCGTGGTTTAATATCACTGTCATTCAGATTGCCATTTTGGGGTATGGCACTTTCAGACACACCAAAATCACATTATTGTTAGTGTTCAATCTCCGTACATCCCATTGTATCCCATTACCCATTTGGCTACGGTTCCAAAGACCCCAAAAAAAATGATATAACCTTCATCAATCACCTTCATTAAACTCCCATTAAAGCGCGATCTTCATCCCACTTCTAGACCAACTCAACTTACAAATTCACCACTCAATTTGCCACCAGATATGGACAAATATGGATATGTTATAAGTTATATTTATAATCAGTTGTGATCCATCCCCCCACCATCACCCACGGGCCACCTGCCGCCTGCGCCACAAAGGCCTCTGCCAGAGCCAGGCGCTCAGCGGGCTCCAGCGGATGCGCGGGCCACGACGCCACGCGTTCCGCTTGGCCTTGTAGCTGAGACCAGTCCTGGCCAAGCTGGCATGGAGATTGATATGTACATGGATATATCAGGATCTATAAATACATATGACATATGCATATGCACACATGTGTATGTCTATATATATATATACATAACATAGGTATACATATATATGTAAATGCCATATATAATTACATAATATATATATATAATGCAATCCTCTATACATTATATACATCCCCCATCGAATTTCAGGGGAGACGTTGTGACCCTAACTCTGTATGTTACAAAAATTATTCACAAGCTTGGGGCTATAGAATGAGGTTGCTGAGCTCCATTTTTTCCCAAAATGGCCTTCAACAACCTTGACATAGGGGGAATTTTCCCTTGCTACAAAATGCCCCTTCGCTTTCAACAACTGCACATATAAGGACATACCCTTTGCTACAAAATGCTTAGATTCTGATATGATAAGCTCTGATGAAGCTCATCATGTCATGCTACAAAATGCCACTGCAATTTTCATGATGGGCTAACATGATTAAATTGATTCCGTTATAAAATGAGATTCACAAGTTTAAGCTACAAAATCTTGGCCCTGGATTTCATGTCACAGTTAGCCTGACTAAAATGGAAGCCTCTGTAAGAGGCACAAGGCCACAAACTTTGTAGATTAAAATCGCAGGGAGATTTATATACATAAATGTTTGCTAAGATGTGTGTTTTATGTAATTATATGATTATCCTGCACCTCGTGAAATCTGGTTTTCACATGGTTTCGTCAAAGAGCCTTGAGGTCTGCACTCGACCACTCAGCCAGAGGCACAGATGCCTTCCGAGATTCGTTGCACGCGTCGAGCAAGAGCCTTCGTGGGTGAGTCAGCCCGAAAAATGTTCAGTGCGGGTCATCCCAGGATCTCTCGGGTATGGATGGAAATGTGAAATCTAGAAATCTGGATGTAAATTATATATGGTATACATATGGCAACTCCCTAGAACCCCCCAGTGCTAGGTTCATCTACACATTACAGTAATGTATGTCTATATATTTATGTATTAAATACAGAGACAGACAGACAGACAGACAGAGAGAGAGAGAGAAATAGATGTAATATATTGGAAACCACCAACCAGAAGAGTGTCACGGCCTCTTTGGGACCTTCAATAGCAAGGGAAGCATCTTGGGTAATGTCATTTGTGGCCAACAATATTTCTTTTGTTTTCGTATGTTCGAGAAAAAATGTCCAAGATACTTGGGGCAGGGTCAAAATTGCCTCGAAATTGATTGGATGGTGAAATACACCGAATATCTGGAGGGCGGCACCCCGTGGGGGAGTGAATTTTCATTAAAAATGATGAAAAAACACTGTAAATACCGATGTTCTATGCATTTGGAGGGTCTAAAACCCTAGTAAAACACACTTTTTTCATCATGATCTTGACATGAGATATACAAAAACATTGACAGGCACCAAAAAAAACAAAAAACAAACCACTAGATGCACCAAACATCGACAGGCACCAAAAAAAAAAAAATCCAGCAACTACTCAGAAGTGGACCCATAGTTCCTGGAATTTTTAGTTTTTTTGTTTTTTTTGGTAGTGGTTTGGTTTTTTTGTTTTTTTTGGTGCCTGTGCAGGTTTGGTACATCTATTGGTTTGTTTGTTTTTTTGATGCCTGTGCAGGTTTTGGTGATTCTAGATTGTGTATGTTTGGATCTTGGCCATATTTTAAACTTATGTTTCAAAGAAGCAAACATACCGTCATCTTTGAATAGCTGTGCCACCTCACAGGTTGCCTGACCTTAATATTCAACAGCTTGACACACGTCTTTGTCTCTTTGGCTTTCTCTCTCTCTCTCTCTCTGTCTAACTATTGAAATGAGACTGCTGACAAGACTCTGCAAGATAACAATGATAAACGAGATATGTACCTACTTCTTGGGTTGTAACATTCCCACCATCCTTCTTATCCAGAGTGTTAGATGTGCTTGTGTTATATCCACCTATATAATGTATGCCCTTCCCACCATACTTCTTATGTAGCGCAAATGCTTCTATATACAATATATGTTAAGATGATATCAATCTAACAAGTTCATGAACAAACACCTCTATCATATCAATTGCTTTTAGCAATAGAATTTCTCCATCACCTCCATCACACTAGTCACCTATTGCTACTGTATATTCTGTTCCAAGATGTGCAGCTACCCATTCTTATGGCATGTTGTGCAGCAGATGTTTTCTGTTATGTGCTGATTGTTTGTAGTTCTTTGCAAGCCTCACAGGAAAAATTGAATCCTGCCACAAGAGTCGAATCCTGCCACAAGAGTCTGTAAATGCCAGTGATTTATGACAGCATATGAGAGCCTCTGGAGGTGAACTCTAGTTTTTGCTCTAAAATAACGGTTTTAAGCCCACTTTGGTCACAAAACACTGTAAATACCAGTATTTTTTGACCATTTTTAGAGCAAAAATCACTCCCCCATGAGGGGCCGTTCTGAAAAAAAAACACCAATATACCGGCCGGCTTCTCCTGGTTTTGAATTCTGATCCATGCCCACATATCCCTTTCTTAATGGTCGAACACCCCATTGATATCCATTGATGGATCACTCCCCCTCGATTTATTTGATGACACTCAGATCTGTTCCCATCTTTATGATTGATTTAAGGAACATCTTGCACCGGGATCCTGTACTAAATTAGTAGGTTCCTTTGTGTTTTTCCATCATCCATCTTTCTTGCCTCTGCAATGATGAAGTTGCCAGGTGACGGCACGCCCCAGTCCCAGGCCATAGGGGCAACCGGGGCACTCGTGGACCCCGGGGACCCCGGGGCAGCCGGGCGAGCATTTAACGCAACGGTGGCTACCCCCGGAAATCCACACTGGCAATGATAAATCCCCTGCTGACATTAATTTGAAGAGATGATTCTCCCAGAAAAAAATGCTTTTGTTCTTTTGATTGTCAAGTTTGATGACGAGAGTGGCTGTGGGTATCTACATCCATCAAATTTTGGATTTGGAATTTTGGAACCAAGAGTCGCAAGATGTTATGTGCTACAATCAGCTTCCTTCTGGGAATTAATTCCAAACAATGGTGAAGTCACTAAAATCAGACTTTTGGAGTACGCAGTTGAGTCCCTTGCTTGCTCGTGCATCGTCGTGTTGCAAGCAAAGACAGGCCTAATCCTAATCCGTACATAGCCTGTAGTTTTGACTAAAAATCTTGAGGTTGAAGCTCTTTGTCTGCCATTGGCTCAGTTGTCATCAGAGAAAAAGAAGCTGCGGGTGGCTGAAATGAGTCCGTCCATATGAGCTGTGGTCCATGGACCGACACGTCAATCCCATCACATTGACCATGGCTACGGACTGGCCATTCCCACTGGCATTGATAGTATGTCCACAGGCCAATTGTCTCAACAGTCTTCGGCCTTATCCTTTGCAATTCTTCGAAATAAGCGAGGACATGCTTCGCTGAGGTGCCAGACTTGTGCTTGAGCCTCCAGTGCTGCCTGTTGCGCTTTCTGCTGTTCTTGCTCGTTCTGAGCCTGCCATTCGCAGTCAACTCACGTTAGCCACGAAAACTCCGGTGAAGGTCTTGCAAGGTCATTTCATCCCATCCTCCTAATCTTAGATACCCCCAGGAAGTCAGGTTTAGTATCGGATCTATTCATTTTGGGCACGTGGGTGGTATCCGACCTTCGCCTGCGCATTTTGGATGGCAGCCTGAGCAGCCTCAGGATTTGAGGTTCGGTGCAAGTTCCGGGGCTGTTGGTGGTCCATCTGTTGTACCCCTTGGCATCAAACATGGCAGTGGAACTTTACGCATTTGAATTTCCCCTGGATGTTGTTTTATCTTTAACTAGATGATGTTCCTGCTGCAATTGGGGATTTGCGGTTGCTAGATTAGATTACCAGAAGGCAATCGTAGCGAATTATCTTTCTTGTATTCATGACCGTATTTCATGTTGCAAACAACCCACCAGAGGTTCTGCACGCAGCACGTCTCAGCATCGCGATCACATGCCAGGCAGCAGCAGCAGCGTGTGCAGCAGCATTCAGGTGTTGTCCAGGTGGGGCCTCATTGGCATCTGCCACTGGGGCGAGAAACAGGGCACTCTCCAAGTCCACAACACACATTTCAGCCTCACGCCATAACGATTTGGCATCTACAAGTAGGTACATAGTATTCATATGTATATATATATATATGTACATATACGTATATATCAAAGGACACTTTGATTGCAAAACATTGTGAATACAATTTGTAAATCAAAATGCCTGTCTTGCAAATATAAATAAATAAATAATTACATAAATAATTACATTAGTACATATACATATGTATTGATATGAGCCTGCAAGCGTTAACACTAGGCCCGTTTGCGTGGCATTCGCCTGGCAAAAGTGCCTGGCAAGTGCCTGTGTCAAATCCTTGGCCTGTTTCCTTCCTAAAATGAGTATGTGTGTCTCATGAATTAGAATCTTGGCTATGTATAATGTGTACGCATATACCTGTCTCCCTTTTAACCTTTACATATCATACGCAAACCCCATGCATACCATATTATGCATATCAGATCATATGTTTTACCAGGAAATCAGTTTTGGCAGATCTGAAGCAACAGAAACCACCCCACCAAAAACGTTCACCGAAAAATCGGACCTGGGGCGCAGGTGCTGGTGGAGCGCCGGGCTGATTTGGGTCAAAGCCACCTGGCTCATAAGGTTTGCTGGTAAGATTTTCATTAGCCAGTAATCTGGAGTTCCCCATGGACCCAGAATAAGCCACAAAACTGTGGATCTTCAACCAAAACTGTAGTTCAAGCACCAGAGAATGGGGATTCCAAGAACAAGTGGCAACAGAATCTACCAATGACCACAGTGGCCTGGTGGAAGTAGACCAGCTCCAAGACCTGGGAAAACTGACAGAGGTTTGCGGAAAGCGAATGGTTTGCCCTTCGGAAAATGATGATTTCATTCATGGTGGATGTTCGGAACATCTATGTACATCAATGAAAGGGAAAGATCAAATCCAACCCCTTGTAAACGTGTAGCCGACGGCAATATATATATATATATTCACCTGCATCTTATCTGTCTATAGATCTATCTATCCACCGATTGGGGAATCCAGCCTGGAGGTGGTGGTAGGCCAGGCAATGGCGGTAGCAAACCTGGAAGGCCAAGTCCTGTCAGGGCGAGCCGAAGGCTCTCTGGGATGCTAAGATTATGTTCAATATCTATGGTAAAATAGAAGAGATTCACCATATGGATTCATTGGCGTATATCAAACATGTAATATATGGTTCATATAATATGTAAGTAGCTATATAATCCATGTGTTCATAGAGTATAAAATGATCACCGGAATATGATGATATAGTATTTACATGCGTATATGATAGATATGCTGATTATACATGAGTAGACTAATGGTAATATGCTGATGATCATGTGTCTACAGTATAAATGTGTAGAAGTGCTTTCGCAACATATGTCTATAGTAAGAGCGATGCCAAATACTGCAAATATCTATCATTTAGTTATGAAAACGTGCAAGGCTTCTTGGGTTCCGAATTTCGAAAATGCCCAAGTGACGTCCCTTCTGCTGGGCCCCAATCGGTGGCATCACCTCTCGGTGTCAAATTACTTTTCCCCTCCATTTTGGGACAAAGCCTTTACTTTCCGACTGTATCCCACGAATGATCATTTGAATCATGTATTAATCCTATTAAATATCATCAAATATCATTGTGTAACACTATTTTTTCAACGACATGCCCATCTTCCCATTATCATCAAAAATATCAGTAAAAGTATCAGTAAAAATATCATGAAACCCTGTAATATCCCATGATATTTGCGGGATAACCTATTAAAAACACACCCCACCTTGCTGTGGTTGTCCAGGCGGTGGACCCGGAGGCGCCCCAGGCGCACCCAAGGGAGGAGGGTGCCTGTCGGATACCATCCATGACGTATAATATACATTGTAACATAATTAAACGTATACAAACCAATATGATGTGTATATATATATAACATATGCTTGTGCATATACAACTATACACATATATATATATAGATACTATGCAAAGACATGCATACAGTTATTGTTGAAGCAGCAAAATCTGGGATTGCAATCACTTGTGACCCTTGCGATATTTGCTGGGCTCTGAGATCAGGACCCCAAAGCAGCTAGACCAGCGGGGTTTTGTTGCCTGTGGGCCGACTTGTTTATGGGGACACCCCAAAATGGCCATTCAAACAGGGAGGATAATGGTAGACCGCTGATCTCAGGAAAATCACGAGTTGAAAATTGGGTGCCCTGAACCCACAAATGGCTGCTCATTCTAGTGGAGAATCATCAATTTTTGGTGGCTGATCATGTTGAAAGATTTCCCGTATGTCATCAAAAAAGGCAACATCAAACCAATGTGACTGGGTTGCCACATTAGCTTCCTTCGTGTGGACTCTACAACAGAGGCTACAAGATTGGATCCCAACAAGTCATGCTAAGTGATGCTGTGCAGCAAAGTGCTTGGATTATTCCAGAGGTAGGCTAGAACTAGAAGGTTCGCGACTAGAGAAAAGCTCCGGTATATTTCCATGACATGACTTGCAATGGTTGACAATAGTAGGGTATACCCAACGATATATATATATATAGATATATATATATATTATTGTATTGTATTGTATTGTATTATATGTTGTATTGTATTGTACTGTACTGTATTGTATTGTATTGTATTGTATAATATAATATTATATTATATTATATTATATTATATATATTATATTATATTATATTATAATATATTATATTATACTATATTATATTATATTATATTATATATTATAGTATGTTATATTATATTATATATTATATTAAATTATATATTATATTATATTATATTACATATATAATATAATATAATATAATATAATACAATACAATACAATATAATGTAATAATATAAATAGTAAATATAATATATAATATATAGTATATAATATATAATATATAATATATAATATATAATATAAAATATATAATATATAATATATATTGTACAATATATAATACATAATATATAATATATATTATATATTATATAATATATAATATATAATATGTCATATGTAGTATGTAATATATACTATATAATATATAATATGTCATATGTAGTATGTAATATATACTATATATTACTATAATATATAATATCTATATATAATAATATATATTCTATATAATATGTGATATATAATATATAATATGTAATATACAATATAAAATATATAATATATAATATATATTATATAATATATAATATGTAATATATAATACATAATAGATAATATATGATATAATATATATATATATTATATATATAGTATATAATATATAGTATATAGTATATAATATATGATATATAATATATAATATATACTATATATATATGATATATAGCATAAAATATATAATATATAATATATTATATGCTATATATCATATATTATATATTATTTTATAGATATATATATATATGATAGTGCATTGTATATATAATATATGATATATATAATGTATTCTATAAGATATATATATTATATCATAATATATACAATATATATATAGTATGTAATATAATACATCATATATATAATACATATATATTATATATTATATATTATATATATATATCATCATGCAGTGTGTATATATTGTAGTATATATATACTATATATAGATCTAGATGTATATACATATGTGTGTTTCTACTACGAGTTCTAGATAAGGGAATTGATACCCACTTCCCAGTTTTCATCACGGCCCAGGAGCAACAGAGAAGCGAAGTTTGGTGGCAGCCCAGGGGGCGGTGGCACCTCAGCGTCTTTCCATGTAGGGCTTTCCAAAACAATTGGTTCTTTCATGGAAAATCTAATTGAAATGATTTGGAGCTACCCCATGAAAAAGGAAACCCCTGTGGGAATTTAGCCTATCAAAAGATATGAAAAGAGCAAACCAACGTGGAAAATGGTGGCGTTCGCCCAATATCCAGTGATGAATTGGGACGTTGATCATTTACAGCAGTAGATTCCCGTTTCCACGGCAGGATACCAGCAAATCGAGATGATCATTCGGCTCTGTGGTTGTCTATTTGCAATTTCCATCAATCCCCCAAAGTGGGCTTGTCAGAAATTGGGTACCTCCAATAAAGTGTTCCTATCAAAATAATCAAAATTGCCATTTTGGGGTGTGAATGTACACCATGTCACACCTCGACCAGCATGAGACCAGAGAAAGGATGAGATGTGCACCATTGGCAAAGGTGGTGCGCCCGCCATCTGATCTTCGTGGACCAGGGCAACACAACCTGAGGGTTCACGGGGAATCCCAACAGGGCACAAAGGGGAGTGGATGGGAAAGACAAATGTATAACGTATAACTGTATAACTGCGAAGGGCTCCTTATATCCACTTTCAATTGAACACCGAAGCAGCAAAAGGCCCGGTCAAACAAAGATGAAATCCACAGAACCATCACCAAAAACTAGGGCTTCGTAATCTGATTTTGGTTTCCCAAAAAGAAAATGGATGGTGGTTTCCTACTGGAGCTTGAAATTCTGACATCAAAATCACCCCAACATGGCTCTTCCTGGAGCAAAAAACTCCGAATGGTTACTCCGCCGTACGCCTTGGGCGGCACGCTGGGCAAGGCTTGGGCAAGGCTGAGCCTGAACGCCCCGTTTTGCCTACTGAGCCCACTAATCCGCCCTAAATCTGACTAATTTGTTCCCCATCCAGAGCCAAAATATGCAGTGTCAGGTTTTGTAACACGTGGCGGCATCTCTCAAGATGCAACGAAAATCGGACGTCTGTTCATCTTGATGATGTCTGGAGATCTGTCAGGTCATTGAAAGTGAGGGGTGCCCGGGGTGCACAAAACTTGCCCTGGAGAGCCATATAATCAAATGTAGTATTTAGGTTGATCAATTGATGGATGAATCGATCGATTGATGTTCTTTTTTGGAATGCATGTCCTCCGGCCAGTGACTTAAATCCTGCCCAAGAGCGCTGCCAAAACGCACCATGCATGTTTATTTTCTCTGACGAGGTCCTGGTCATTGAAATAAAAGGGGTGTACCCAATTGAATCTCTAAGTCGAGCATGCCAACTTTCACAGACCAAAGTACTTTTTCATGTGTTTTTTCAATGTTCAAGTCAGTTCATCCAGGGTTTTTTTTGGTGCCACGCTCCACCGCCACATTCAGGTGCTTGGTCTCGAGGTCGATCAACGTCCCGGCCAGGGGGCAATCGGGCGCAATGTGTGACCTGGGCAACCCTGGAAATCAGGGGTCGATTGAGTTATTCCGGCAATGAATCAGTTTGCAACACACATTGATTAAAATGTTCATGCCATGGTGTGAGAAAATATGTGCATCTGGAAGTGATGATACATGCATAATGATCATATATGTATAATACATCTATATAAGATGCGCAACTGGTCAAAAAAACTGCATCCTCCCAGGAAAACAGGTACAACCAATTTGGACTCTGCACTGGGAGACACTTCACGATGCCGTCTGATCCCACCTCTCTACTTTGGATGGGTGGCAGGCCATTCAGACCAAATGTTCTTTCCGTTTTGGCCGAAAATGCAACACGCACAGTACCATGAGGTACGAAAAAAGGGCTCCAGCCGAATCCTTTAGAGTGGCTGGGGCCGAAATTGGCCGAATCTCAAGCAGAAAGGCATTCCGACGCAACAACAACAATCCTTGCTAATATCATTGCAACGTGTGACTCATGAATCTACCAAATCTCGTAACATATGTAAGATTCATAACTTTGCCGTCCTCCACTTTCAGTTTTTAAAATTTAAAACCTATTGCCAGTAGTAGCGCACGAGGCGGTGGCGGAAGTTTCAAAGATAGGAAGCCTATAGGAGAGGTGGGTTGTTGTGCTGCATGGGAGCGAACCCACTGATGGACCGACAGGTGGCTGAAGCTCTGAATCTCTCCCTCTCTCTCTCTCTCTCTATCTCTCTCTGTCTCCTCTCTGTGTCTCTATCTCTCTCTCTCTCTCTCGTTCTTTCCTTGACTCTCTCCATCTCTCCATCTCTCCATCTCTCCATCTCTCTCTCTCTCTTGAAGCATTGCCATTTCTGGTGGACATACTGAAGCTGTTTCGAGGGCTGCAGCAATGCTTCACTCCATCGTGCCACCGAGTACTCGTTCTGTGCCCCTTGCCAATGAACTCTTCCAGCCATGTGGTTTAAACTAGTGTAGATGAAGCAAGAGACGAACTCATGGCCAATCCTTGCTCATGACGAGACAACAAACATATCCAGAGGCATGCAAAAGGCAATTATGCAGGGTGCGCCATCAAAAAGATGGCCTCGACGTTCAGAGAAACAACATTTGACCACACCCTTGAAAATCGTGACTTGTAGATTCACCTGATATTCTTCCGCATCTTGTGGATAAATCAGTACAGTTAGTTAGTGGGGTAGCAAAAAAATGGGAGTACCCATCTTTCACCCTAAGATATGCCACACACTTTCAGGTGAAAACAGCCTACTGCTACATACTGCTTCAAGATTCGGCCAAGTTTGTGAATTCAGCCTGCGGTGAAACAAAGCTCGACTATGACCATCCATGAAAAGAAAGATTGTTTGGTATATAAAAGAAATTGTGCTTCTATACCTTCTGCAACTCTGGTGTCATCCGATACAAGCATATTCACTTTTATACATACATACATACATACATACATACAAGCATGCAATACAAGACAAGACAACACAACAGAACGCAGTCAACACAACACAGTACAATACAATACAATGCATTACATTACATTACATTACATAACATAACATAACATAAATTACATGCATACGTACCTATGTACATACATACATACATACATACATACATACATACATACATACATACATAACATAACATAACATAACATAACATAACATAACATAACATAACATACATACATAACAATACCATACCCTACCCTACCCTACCCTGCCCTACCCTACCCTTCCCACCTGCATACATGCATACATGCATAATTGCATGCATCCATGCATCCATGCATCCATGCATCCATGCATCCATGCATCCATGCATCCATGCATCCATGCATCCATCCATCCATCCATCCATCCATCCGTCCATCCATCCATCCATACATACATACATACATGCACCCATGCATACATACATAGATGCATCCATGCATGCATTGATACATGCATACATGCCAATTATATTACACCTAAACTTAAAACTGCAAATATATACATATACATATACAATTAAATCTACAATACATTACATGGCCATACATGACACTGCCATGCATTACCATACGTTCCCATACATTCCGATACATTACCATGCACTATCGTACATCACCATGGATTACATTACATTGAATCACACAGCATTACATTACATTACGTTGCATTACATTACATTGCATTGCATGAATGCATGCACGCGTTGCACTGCATTACATTGGATTAGATACCATTCCTCACCACCACCAGGCACTAAATATCATTACATACCATCACATATTACATGCCCTTCCTTTCGATTCTATGACCTCTGCATTGCATTATATTATATGGTATTACATTACAATAAATTTACAAACATACTTGCATATACATATACATAAATATGTATACTGTATATACGATAAAATAACCATGTGTGTGTGCCTGTCAATGTGATTTATTCTCTACATAGATATGTATATATATATACAATTAGACATGTGTATCATGTATATATATATATATGATGTGTGTGTGTGTGGGTGTGTGGGGGGGGGGCTATAGACACTTTTCACCGCAGACCAATAGCTGACCTGCCCTCAAGTCGGGTGCGCTGCATCGGGCTGCGGCGGGGATGCCTGCGACAGGTCGAGTGGGATTTTTGAACAAAAATGGTGGAGATGTACTTGATAAATATGGTGCTTCATCGCAAGATAACTGGGATTTGCTTAATATGACTTAACAGTCAAAATATGCCTAAATTATCACAGTCTGTAGTTTTTTGCGGGGCTTAAATCTTGACCGATAGCCTTTGCTTGGACTTCTTCACTTGAGACTTGTTTGCTGTCGTTGCGATGTGCATATGGTGGTTTCCTAAATAGGGATATCTCAAATCATCCAAAATTAGACCGTTTTGGTATTGAATCCCATAGTTTTTGGGTTCCCCATTTTAGGAAATCTCCATATCAGAGTAATTGCTGGATGGTGATCGGTGGTTGTCTATGTATGTATGTCTGCTTGCATGGTTATGTCAATCTTCGTATGACTTTCTTCTGCCTTTCTCTGCTTTGTTGTCCATTTGCAGATTTTCCCCCTGTGCTTGGCAAGGCCGAGCTTGATGGTCGGGCTCGGCAAGTCTAAAAAAAAGGCCTTTGAAAGGCTTTATATGAAACTCGATGCCCCAAAATTCTTATACATATATATATACTAGACTATCTATATCTATATCTATAATTATCTATATATATATATACTAAGGCACTAGCAGATAGAATATTATCCAGTGTTCAGAGATCGAAAAATTTGCGGGTGAAACCTGGTTTCCCGGTGAGAATATTCTATCTGTTTAAGATGAGTAGCAAAAAGTTGATTTCGCGTATGTATATATATACGAAATCGTTGATATTGTGAACTTATAAATTATGGAAATATATCTCTGAACTATTCTATCTGTTGGATCCGTGTATATATATATGGTTTTCTGCATTTTCAATGGTATATTTTATTCGATGAAGAATGAATATCAACAAAATCAACAACTTCATATCAATATATTCATCAAAGAAGGAATCATCACTGGTATCATTGGTCTGTTGGAATATTCTATCTGTTGGTTTCATGTATATATATATAGGTTTTCTGCACCCTCCATGGATTACTGACTACTGTATCCAACAAAGAATGAACTTTTAACGTTTCAATTAATGAATTTGGGTGATCTCGTTGAACTTCATATTTTATCTATGAAACCACATAAGAATTGTTTCATCAAAAAGTGAATATCACTGGAATATTCTACCTGTTGGTTCATGTATATATATATATAGGTTTTCTGCATCCTCCATGGATTACTGATTATTGTACCCAACAAAGAATGATTTTTTAACGTTTCAATTAGTGAATTTGGGTGATCTCGTTGAACTTCATATTTTATCTATGAAACCACATAAGAATTGTTTCATCAAAAAGTGAATATCACTGGTATCATTGGTCTGTTGGAATATTCTATCTGTTGGTTTAATGTATATATATGTGTGTTTTGAACCTATGGGATAATGTTGTGTTTTATGCATGTCATTGTGGATCACAGCATGCACGGTGAGCGCAGTTCCAGCAACTTTGCAAATTTCAACGGTATAAATAGAAACATTCAGTTGCGTTTCTGCATTGAACACCAAACCAAAGTTACATATATATAGGAATACTAGATTCGATTGGTGCTGTTTCTGTGGGAGATGTTGAAGGTATGGTTTTGGAAGAATTCCAAAATATAATGTTATCTGTATATATATTTGTAGATTTTTTCTTTTTAAACGGTCTTCAAAAATCAACAGATAGAATATTCAGACTGGAATGCCAGCTTTGCTGGCTGCCAGTGGTCACATTCTATAAATATCATATATTAGGAAAACATTGGCACAAGCCTTAGCAAGAATACAGTTTTCATGTGTTTGGATGTGCAATTAGTAGAAACCACATGCAATGTTTTCCTAATCATCCCATAGCTATTCAATCATCTGAGGGATACACTATTGTGGAAAACATTGACATCAAATGCAACATTTTCCCGGCAATCCCATAGATAGTCAATGATTTCAAAAATATAACATCATGGAAAACGCTGAAACCAAATGCATCATTTTTCTCAGCAATCCCATAGAGAATCAATGATTTAAGGTATGGAAAACATTGAAACACAAATGCAATATTATCTCATTAATCCCATAGAGAATCAATGATTTTAGGGATACATCATTTTTGCAGGTGAGAATATTCTATCTCTTGATTTGCTTGCAAAAATCATCAAAATCATATAGTTTCTTTAATGTTTTGCTTATCATGAATATTCTATCTGTTGGATTTGCTGATAGCGTTTTGGACTATTCTATCTGTTGTCCAGTGTTTTTTGAATATTCTATCTGCTGGTGACTTAGTGTATATATATATATTCCCACAGTTGATCACGATTTTCCCCAAAAATCGCAGTTTTGGGGTAACACACCCGCCATGTTTCAGACGCCACGGTCCAGGGCTGACCTCCGGTCGCGGAGGCGCAAAGGAGCGAGGTCCCTTTGACTCGGTGGCCTCGGTGGCCTGGGCCTCGGCGGCCTCTGGATGAAGCTCCACCAGCAAAGGCCTCCGCTTGGGACAGTAGGACCAGTTGATTTGATTTGTTGCAGTTGATTTGAAGTCCTACTCATCTGACTCATCTCCTCTCTAAGACTCCATGGATTATATTGGATTATGGGATTATCATGGAGCATCCAACATCTGGCGTCCATCCAGCATCATCCAGCCTTACATGTGGCATCTGAAACATAATATGTGAATCTGTGACAAAATGGAGCAGTCCCATACTTCGCCAGGAGCACTGCAGGAGAAGGGTTCAACTTGGCTCCCAGCTCTTCTGCTGATTTTGGACGCATATACCGGGCGTACTCTTCCTCATCACTCTCCTTGAGCGTGGCGGCCTGAGACCCTGGGATGTTTCGGATGGTTTGGGCCCCATCCCCTGTCTTGTTGGGCATTTGTAGAATCATCAACAACTTTCGGGAATTCAGCATTTCAGCAAAAACAGAGCTTGATCGGATCGGTTATTGACCCACCAGAATAATTGTAGTTCACCTCATCAAGAGGATATTCATGGAACTTCTCATGGAATTTCTCATGGAACTTCATGGGTTATTTTTGGTTATACAGTTATACACCATTGTTCACCATCATTCACAATTATTAACCATCATGAACCACCATCAACCATCATTATCATTAACATTCATTAACATTCATGAACATTCATTATTCATGGATATTCATGGATATTCACCACCACTTCATCACCTTTCGACACCCGTTGCGGGTCACCCATCCCCCCGTTCCACTCCTCGATGCTTTCCCCGCGCATCTCGAGTGCCGCCTCCAGCGCCGTGCGGAGCCCGAGCTTCCGCAAGGCTCTGACGCTGGGATGGCGCCGCGTGCTGGGGCCACCGACCTCCTGATGGATCGCTGGCTTTCACATTTAACGATTTGGTTGGGAAAAACAGTGAAAAACACCAGCGATTGGAGGCTTGAGGAAACCACTTTGCAGCTTTTACCTCCAAATATATAGGAGTGTTCACAAATTATACAACATATTCGATCATTGGGTTGAATTGGTTGGGAAAATCTTTACCGCAATACCATGGTCTTTACCCCCGAAGGGTTCTTGCAGATTTTCCCTTCAATTCTGGGAATGTATCCTGCACGGAATCATTGATTTTGAGGCTCCTACTGGGAAATGTGTTGGGTGTTTTGTTTACGTGGAAATTTGAGTTTTTCGATTAATCTGTTGACAGGGGGATGGTGGTTTAATGCTGATACAATTGTATTTTATCGCGATGATTTTCCATCAGAAACGTAGCCTCAATCCCGATCGTCGAGGAGAGTTGAATTGAAGTATCCATGCACAGTCCAAAGTGACATAGATTCATAGATTCATATAGTTTCCAAGTCCTTCACAAAGACTACGATATTTTGGGAGCTGCCCAACGGCCCAACGGCCCAGTTGTTGGGGCAAGATACCAAGGCATAATCCAGTGGAGTGCGATCCTTCCTGATGCGACTGGAGGATACTGGAGGATGGACAAACCGAAAATGCTAAACTTTTCACCAAAGAAATGCTAAGCTGCTAAAATTGCTAAAGAATATAAAACTTGATCAACGCCAAAACCTGTGATGTTGATGGAGAATTCCAAAGCCCTTTCAAAACACTCCCAAACTGTCCAGAGATGTGACTGCAGAAGAGCCGGGATTTGTTTAAAAAGGATCCACAGAAACTCAAACTTCCCAGGCTGAAAAAAAACGACAGAATGATCCAGGGCATTTTCTCCCTTCCAAGGCTCATATCCACCGCGTTCTTGTTTGCCCTTGCTTCACACAGAAGCCGCACCACTTCCACGCGGTTCTGGGCCTTTTCACTGCCAGGTTCCTCAGCTGCATTCCAGATGTGATGCACCAGGAAAGATCATCAGACTTGACTATGATCTGGTTGACTGGTTGATGGAAATTTGTCCCAATCCCAAACTCAATCCAAATTTCATCAACCAGAAGGCCTAGGGTTCAAGTTATGACTGATCCCAAAAAAGTGGCTAAGCGGTCTGCATATCCAACCCGATCCCGCTGTGATCCAAGCGTCATCTAAGCATGCATCACGGCAGGCATCATGAAGAATGGTGAAGCGCATCTCTGACGTCCGCAAAAACACGGGCAGCTGTGCTTTTAAGCCTTGACGCTTGGGAACGTCCACTGCCATAAGCTGTGTGACGGGCATCAGATCGACGGTTGGGTGTCATTCAATGACATTACTATTTCATTGTGGTCATAAGGAAACCAACAAGGAAATTCCAATTGTTTAAACTTTAAACAAAATTGGTCCATCACCAGCTTGTTCGTCGCTCGGCCTTCAAGCCCATGGCAACACTATGAATTGCAAGCTTCCAAAACCAAACCTTGCCAGTTTTTTTTCCAGCTCTAAGTTTATAAAGTTTATAAAGTTTATAAAGTTTATAAAGTTTATAAGTGCTTCATTTCCCACACTTTCCCACCATGTTTCCCAGCTTTTGGATCCCCCCCATGGCGCCCAGGGCCTGCTTCCACCCTTCCTGGGTTGCAGTCCGCCACGTGGCGCAGCAGCTCCGCCGAGGTCATCTTCCAATCCGCCGCGCGGCCCGTGCGCACGCGCTCCGCGTAGTCCTCCGCACGCTGACGCGATTCCTGGACGCACGTTGAAGCAACTGAGGCAACTCATGGACCAACTAGGATCTCAACTAGGATCTCAACTCAGATCTCTTTGCATCTTTGGGTGCTTTGACCCAATTTGGCCTAATTTGACCTAATTTGACCTATCCAAATTTGTCCATTTGTGGTTCTCAATGATTGGCATGATATTGGAATGGCATGCTGGCCAGGGTGTCACTAGCTTCTGCCAACACCCGCAATGGCTCCTTGATGGTGTCAAACTGCTCTAAACGAGACTCTGCGGTCTCCAGCACCTGTGAAAGATTTCGAATCTTTGTGTGGAATTCAAGATTCAAATTACTTGTGACTTTGTGCTTCTTTGAATCATCCAGAGTGCGAATATCGTACAAAACGGAAGCAAAATCCTCAATAAACCCTCGCTTGCTGGCTAATCTCCCCATCTTTCTTGGATGTATCCCCATTCTCGACCCTTCGAATCCACATGTGTCATGGTCAAAAGATGGTATATGATGGATGGTTATGGATGGTTAGGGTTCATCCCATCATGGGAATCCCTAGTGGATTGATGACCATCCCCCAATATCGGTATATAACGGTGTATATATATATAAGACAATCAATCTTTTGACGTGCGGCATGTAGAGTTAACTACACTCACCTGCCCCAGGCACAGATGGCGGGCACAAATGAGCCATGAAGGTCCGAAATGACACTAAAATAACCTGTACATAACAAGTCATCACTGACCTGAAAAGGTAAGATGAATTCCGAATTAACCTCCAGCGTTTCGTTGAGCACGAAGTCTCTTCATGAATGCCTGATTAAGGCTCCACCTTTGATGTGCAGTCTTCTCAACAATTGGGTCAAAGTTGCAAATAATATTGACACGATTCGAATGGATGGGTCGATTCAAAGCCAGAGCACCGTTCAGTCTCATCAGATAGTCCTGGATGAATAACATTGTAGCACTTTGATTGGGGATAACTGGCCTGCACGGAATGCCAGCAACAGATGTCTTGAGTCCAAGTCGAAAAAGTGAATAACACTTGTTAGTATTGAAGCTCGGAATTGGATCGTACTGCAAAATTGTACCTACGTTCTGTAGGAGGTTACGAAAACACAAAATTTGTAAGGACACCGTCCTCTTTGCATCAGGTAAGATGACAGCTTCGGGATCATCGTACTTGATATATTTTGATTGTGCACCTGCACCAGAAATACGAATGGGGCATCGCCACCCTGTGCTCAAATAAAAGCTCGTAAGAAGTTCAAACCAAGAAATGCCCAAATCACCATGTTGTACCGGATCATAATCAGGATCAACGTCATCCGGCCACTTGAGCAAATCACACCAAATCTTGAAAGCCTTCGCAATATTGGCCCCCTGTAAACAGGGGTGAAACATTTCATCATCACAATAAACCATCGGTCTCGTTGAATATTCTGCGGGAGAAAAAGCAATCATTGCCTCAAGAGCTTCCTGTCCCATCAAATCAGATCTGAATAGGCCATCATCGCGAAAGCCAGCCTGTCTAGGATGAAGGAGTGATGAAAGACCACCTTCGCGTTTCTTTTCGTCCACACATTTGCATCTCAAAAGATTCAAATCATGGACAAAACGTAAATGATCCTCCAGCATGCATGTTTCATTCTCAGTGTGGGCAACAATCTCGTCGGCTAATGAGCGAATCTCACTGGGTACCTTTTGATAAGCCGTATTTGCTGCTATATCGGCGCACGTGTTGCCAGCAATGCGCCAAAGGTCTTCCTTGTCGATGGCTGATTCCAGTTTTCTGTGGCTTTTAACCTTATGGATACTAAACTTCTCAATGTGCCAAACCTCAGCCAAAAGAGAAATTAGATCACCATTGGAAAACTTATGTAAAATTGGTCTGTAGTAGCCCTGCTTGACAATTTCCACGATTCTGCATACATACGATGCGTCGGTGAAGAAATCAGCAAATGGAACAGGATCAAGACGGCTTACATCAGTAGCTGCAACTAAAACAGCAAAAAGTTCAGCACGTGCTACTGTCTGCTCACCTGGAACAATCCCAACTCCACAAACGTGAAAAAAAGGGAATTTGGGCTGTGGTAAAAAGAGGTAGTCAAGGACCTCGTTTTTTTGTGCATCACTAACTGAGACATCCTGTACAATCGACCAAGTCGCAATACGTGCTGATGCATGTCTGGGATGCTTGGCGGAGCCATCTGTAAAAAACCGCAACCGGTCGCTCACAACAGGCTTCATGGAAATTCGATCAGGATACTTCACGGTGCTTAAAAAGGCCCTCAAAAGAGACACATCGGAGTGCATCCTTGGTATGGGAAGATAGATCCATTCTTTCCTACATTTCTCCAAAACTTTACAAGGTTTCGTCATCACCTCTCTCACACTTTTCAGAGCACTGCAATGAAGAAGACGGTGTTCTCGTGAGTCAGCTTGACCACAAAGTTCACATGCTTCCGTGGTTTCATCATCCCATTTCGCTTTTTGAGACTGGGTTTGAAAGCCTCCAACGACATTGAGTTTAAGCAGGTTTTGTCCTAGATCATCAAAGTTATGAAAAACTTTGTGAAACACACCAACGTCTGGAAAGAAGTCACCGATTCCCTTCCGATCGCATAAATCAAGGATGTGGAGTTGCCACATCATTTTCATCATCTTTGAAATTCTTCTGCAGGAGTCAGTTAGCACATTGCATGACATGAAGTCGGGTCCCGAAATGACCACATCAACGCTCAAATGCCAACCAATCTGTTTGAGATACTGTTTAAAAGCAGTGGCGGGGCCGAAAGGTTTCGACCCTGACCAATTAACTGCATCACAAATGGTCTGTTTTGCCAAATCCGGCATCACTGAGGACATCCTACGGACAATTCGAGCACACTGCAGGATGGTATAAAGCATCGGATCACATAAAAACTTTGAAAGAAAAGTGCATCCTATCACCGATGAGGCGTTGTGCCACTTGCCAACTAAACAGTTGATTGCCGCGCGTCTCAATGCAGTGTAATGATGTTTTCCAATGTAGGAGGTGTCGGAGCTGTAAAGGGCCATGGGCCAGATAGCTGATTGAATCAACTTTGATTTCACTTGCAATGAGGCAGGAATCCATTCAAGTCTGTGTAGGCGGGTAACAGCTTCATCAATTTTGTCTTTAATGAATCCCAATGATACACCTCCCTTGCTGTAGGTGACATTCTCTCCCAGATCTTTGACAGCATTTCACCTGTGTCGAAACATCACCCTGAGGGTGTAAATTTTCCAGTGTCAAACAAAATTCACGGAACTCCTTCTTGGTGCCCCAGTGCCAACTCTTTCCATGATCGATTTGTAAACGTAGTACCGTGGTGCCACGCAACATTTGTTGATATGCTAAAAAATTGGCTTTTTGGGTTTTAGACATCCAGCTCCAGTTATCGGCGTAAGCAAAAGGCCGCACCGAATCACTCAAAATCAAATGATAGTAGAAACATGAGGTTGCCAGCATAGCAAGTACTGAAATGCTACATCCTTCAGGTACCCCTGTTGTCGATGGTATGCCCTGTGCAACGCATCCCTGAATAGTAGGGTATCTGACCATCTTGTCAAGGCTCAGTATCCAAGCCATCACAATGTCTTCAGGTATGCCCAACCTCTGCATGATGCGGCCACAAGCCCATCTTCCAAAAGTATTGAAAGCCTTAATCAAATCAAGTGAGAAGCCACCCAATGAGGTCCCATCAGCGAGTGATTGTTCAATGGCTCTTTTCTGTGCAAATGCCAATTCTTTTACTCCACGTCCAGGAAGTCCACCTGAAATGCTATATGGAAAGTGATCCTTCCAAACATTCGCGGTGACACGGAAAATGAACTTTCCCAGCAAACGATAAAGGCAGCTCAAAATAGTTATGGGACGTGCATGGTGCATGGATTGAGGTGTCTGAACCTTAGACAGCAACACCGTCTTTGCCATCATCATTCCAGGTCCAAAACCGGAACGGAGAACATGTTTAAAAATCACAATAAGATCCCTGATGCAAACGCAAGGTAGGGCTTTGATCTCATCGTTGGACCAACCACATGGTCCAATCGCTTTACCAGAAGGAATGCGTCTGATGATGTCCATCCAAATATCCAGATCATCAACTGGATAGTGAATTAAAGATATCTCAGGCATGGTAACAGAGTTCAAAAGGTCAGTAAAAGAGCTCCATGTAGATCCTGAAAATTGTTCCTCCCTACGATCGCGTAACCACATTGGCGTCCAAAAATTGGTGAATTCCTGAGCAATCTCATCCGGTTTGATGGCAAAAAATTGGATATGCAAAAACCCTTGGGTAGGAAGGGCTCCATCAACATGCTTGAAAAAAATCTTTTTATTTTCTTGTTTGACAAACTCAATCTGGGCTTGTTCAAAGTGAAGTTTGGCATGAAGTGGAATCAAGCAATCGTGATCGATCTTCAAAGCCGTATTACCAACTTTCGACCGTAGAAGCTTTGCAGGGATTTTCCATGTCACAGGCACTTCCGACAGGCTGTCCACATTTTTGGCCCTCAGAATCTTGTAAGTAGTTTTGCAGAAGTCATCGGACTGGTCAATCTGCAACATGCTCTTGAATTGATCAGAACGACATTTGTTCTCGGCATGGCAAGCATGAATACAGTCGTGTTCAGTAATCTGGTCAACTGTCGAGAGAAGATCAACATCAGGCAAATGACAAGGAATTTCTGGAATTGCTTCAAAAGACAGGATCCATCGAGACCAAGAGTTACCATAACCTTTGGCTTTCAAGATCTGCGTCCATTCCAAGTTTGCATCTTTCAGTTTGTTGGACAAGTTGGGATCGTCTTCCAGCGCATCAGGTAAACTCTTGAGTCTTCTGAGCAATGATTTGATCCGTCTTACTTGCCGAATCTTCAGTCTTGTTCTCAAGTGAAAAACTTCACATGGAGGATTGAAACCACCATGGCGATCAGTTTTCACTGACAATTTCGGTTGATGAGTCTTGATTTTGTCAGGAGAACATCTACCTTTGTGGGAAGATGGCAAACCAATTTGTGGGTGTCTATTGGGATCTTGTCGATGCAAAAATTGCAAAGCTTTGTCGACAGCCTTTTCGGTTTCTTGAGACCATACATGAAATGCATGCTCAACTTGACCTACATCAGGTGCCGCTGACTGTGCAAATAGATTGTCAAAATCAACAGGTTGATAATATTCCTCAATGAGTTGTTTTGATGGTGCAAAAGTGGCCCACGTTTTCGGGGTATTCCACAAACTAACAGGTGTTCTTTCTTTTTGGAAATCGAACTGAATCAGCAGCGGAGAGTGAATGTCAAATTGGTGATCAGCACAAACACACATTCCAGTGATCCGATCTGCCAAACAAGGGTGCATGAATGCCGTGTCATTCCTTGTAGAACCGCTACAGGTGGCAGGCAAATCACATTGAAATCTGCTACGATACCATTGGAAAGCTTCAATAGCACCATCGTCTTGGAAAAATTTATAAGCAGGAAGTTTCACAAGTGGTTCATTAAAGTCTCCGGCTACGATGTATGGCAATCCTATGGACACAATCACCGGTATAAGGTTTGCAATGAGTAAATCATTGGGCCTAATTCCCTCTTTGTGTCTATTGGCAAAACCATAAATGGCAATCACAAGAACTTCCATCTGGCCAAAACGTGCTATGCAAGCTGAAAATCTCTGTGTTTCCCACAGCGTGGGTTGGATGTCCCCTCTCAACTGTCTGGAAGTCAGGGAAGAAAAAACTGCTGATCCAAGAGCCTCCCCTCTGTATGATGGACGGTTGTCATTTGTAGATTTCTTAGGGGCCACTGGTTTGGACCAAAAGCTTCTAAATCCACATCCCTTCAATTTGTGCGTACATTCTTTCTGAACTATGCTGGTGGCACTGGTTTCGGAAACAGCTGAACAGTCAGCCCCCAAGTCAAGCAATCTGTCAATTTTGCCATTGACCGCTGTCGGATTGACAACTGCAAATTTCACGGAAGAACCATCGGGCCCGGGGTTCTTGGCTTGGCCGATGCAGCAAGCATACAAAAACGAGTGACAATTCATACGCAAAACACGATGGCATTGAACAAGAGCATGGAAATGACAATACCAAGTTTCAAACCCAGGCAAAAGTTTGGAAACACCGTCCAGCCTGAAAAAGCTAGTAAGTGCTATATCCCTCTCGGAATGGGTAGCTATTTGCAAAAGCTGGAGCACAATGCACATGCAAGTCATGAATGACAAAATGTCATCCCAGTGAAAGGCAACATGACGAATTAAAACTAGGCTGCGTTTTGTTCTCGGCATGCAACACACGGTCAATCCTGAGAAGTCACTGACACCTAGTCAAGGCTGGTATGGGTCTTTCTCATTGCATTTCGCCTTTTTTGGCGGAGGCGATGCTCTGGTCTGGTTGGCTGCAATCAACTCTTTCAACTCCATGAATTGCGATGACATGGCACTATCATGAACTTGGATGGCACTCGAGAGGCTGTCCTTGAAAAGTTCAGCCATGCTTTGAAACTGGTCGGTGGTTTCGGCTCTCAAGGCATGGAATTCAGAAGCTGTTGCTTCCATGTTGCTATCAATCTGCATACGCTGAGAGTCTACCATCTTCTCAAGTTTGGACATGTCTTCTCTGAGTGCAAGAATCTCTTTTTCTGCGCTCTGACGAACAAGCTGAATTTGCTCTTCCTGTCTCTGGAACTTGTCCTCAATGGGAGACTCGAGACGTCTCGGAGGTTGTGCGACATTCTGCTGAGGAACAGGCTTGGCAGGGACAATCGGCTGTGAGATCCCAGACGTCCCATTCAGCTTGATCCAATTGCTCCAAGGGTCACTTTGCAAATTGCCACTTTCCTGCGCAGCGTTCTGAGAGATATCGCCTGGCACATTTTGCAACATCTTCTGAACATTCCCTGCCAAAACGACAGGTTGGTGATCTTTCTTGTCTTGCACCCATCTAATGAGGACAGGTTCATTGTTCCAATTCGGAAAAATTTCATCAAACTTCCTTTCAGCAACACAGAGCCAAATGGTGGCACTGATGGGTCGGACAGGTTTGGCCTTCCAACCATGGTGATTGATCCATTCCATGACTTGCTCGCTGGTGGTTCCTACAGGTGTCGGCTCCACTCGAAAGAAGAAGTTCGACGAAATCAAACTCGGCATGCTGTCTTGCGGTCTCAACTTGGCAAAAGCTGCAGGAAAATCAAGTCTCGTGAAGCGGATGCCTCTCGCGGTAGAATCACCTTTGAAGCTTTTCACAAGTCCATAGTGGTTTTCACATTGAGACATCTTCACTGCAAGTTCAACCTGAGATAATTTGGTCCAAACGATCATGTAGTCACCCGAGACCTTCTTGCTTTCCGTCTTGGGACATGTGAAAACTCCACCATTTCCAGACGCTCTCAAAATAGCTCTTAGGTCGGATGTCTGAATGCGTGCATGAAATTGGATTGTGGTTGCCAGTTCGGGGGCAACTTTTTTCGACTGCTTTTGAAAAGATCGTCCCCAAGGAGGAGAAACGAATGTCACCTCAGCAACCTCATCACCAAGCCTCTTCATCATGTTCTTGACTGGAGACATGATGATACAATCCCATTCCTCCTTTGTCATGTCGTCTTTCATGGCCGTAAAGGAAACGACATGAGTGTCATTTGCAGGAATCACATGATCATCTTCTTCATTGCCAATGTGGACATCCTTGGCGCCTAACTGGTGCAAACATGCTTTGAGAATGAAGGGTTCACCATTTACGCATGCTGGGACCTGCACTTTTTTGCACAAGTCAGATGATTCACATCCACAAAAACCAATGATAAGAATGGCCAATTCGTCTTGCGACAGAGTTGCATGGCTGTCAATCCATTGTTGAGCTTCGCTGTATTTCATGACAATGATGCCCGACACATTAGGCGAAATCTTTTGGATCTGCTGGCAAGTCGTGTCATCTTGATTTTTGAAAAAATCATTCTGAATCACAATGCTTTCGATGGGCAAATTGGCAGGCAAACTTCTGGAAACAGTCTGAAACTTCTGTTGGGCCTTCTTCTTGGCTTTTTGCATTTTCTCTGCGATCTGTGGAAGTGGTACGTGGAGAGCCAAAGCTAATTGGCTTAGTCCCTCCCACCTTTTTTGGATCTGTTTCTGACCCAGTACACTGGCTACCGCTGCATGACCCGCTCCACGCAGGATCGAATCTATGAAATGAAGGGACTCTTTGAGGTCGGCCCCTTGCGCCAGAAGAAACTTGGCAAGTCCATTTTTTTGCTGGACATTGAGTTCATGTTGGTTTGAGGGCTCCTTTTCCAAAAAAAACCCTCCACGCAAAGCACCAGTGAATGTCAACACAGCAATGGTCTTGTCTTCAGGACCACATCGGGAGAAATGTTTCAATGCAAAATCTGGATTAACCAAGCCAGTGTGTGCTGCCAAGCGCATGGTGAAATGGTCACCCACAATAGTGCAAGACTGGTCCCATGTGTCAAGCAAATTCTGGACCGGATACATCCTAGGCAGCAAACCCTTGAAGATCACCGTACTCCAGAGCTTGATTTTTGTGTCAATGTCGTCAATTCCAGCTGTTGGAGTTGGCATACCTACACAGACAAGTGCAGACCGGAGGATCGAAATCAGGAAATTCACTGTCGTTGGTGGAACGCCTGGTATCCTGACGAAAAGGGTTCGCATCTTCAGGGGTTCGAAGGACATATAGTGGCAGACTGCGAGCCATCCACACTTCTGCAACATCTCATCAATTCCTGTTTCTTTGAACATGATCAGGAATTTCCTCAGCAGCTCGTGTTCACCATGGAAAGCGAAGAAAGCTTCCTGCATGGATCCTTCAATTTCCAAGAAGTCAGATATGTCAACACGTTTGGCCCCATGACTGGAATCCACAATCATCTTGAGTGCAAATGACAACGCACCTTCGAAATCAGATTCTTCCATGTGGGCTAAGTCCCTGAAGTTCTCGGAATCAGCAAGCTGTTGGCTGGAAATCAACTTCACAGGACCTCCACCCTTCAAGCCCATGACAAGATGCACCACGATTTCACCAGATTCAGCTACAACAATCTTTTGACCATGTCACACATGTGAGCAGTGTTCAAAACCCTCTGTCATCTTCTACTGGTTGATGAGGATTCTCGCATTCGATCATATTTAGATTCAATAAATCAGGTAGTATTACCTTCTGTAACAACTAATCCACCAGGAGTTTGGTCACAAATCATGCTCTTGAGAATCCCTTCGAAATCAACATGCATCAACCATCCACTAGCAGATCGACCCTGCCACCGGCTCCCCAAGGAACGCGTTTCAACGAGCTCAACGAAGCGGGGGGAGCGATGGCCAAGTACGGCTGCTTCAGCAGCTCATAGGTCTCTGCAATGGCTTCCCGCAACCTGGTTACTGGGAAATTCACAGGAAAACTGTGGAGGTTTCTCCAAAAATTAATGATACAACAGGGAACTCAACAAATGGTCCTAGGGTTGATGGGTTAAAGCCATGCTTTCCTGTCATGCTTTCCCTTGAGGCGGGGTTCGAAATGCATCGAGGACTCAAGTGCATGTTCACAAATGATCTAGCACCTGAGTCTTTGAGACATAACACATCATTTCTACAGTCTCGCCAAGATTTACTTCCTGACTATGCTTTGGTAGCAGGGATCTTTACCCCAGAGAAAATTCCCCCCTCCCAAAGTGGTAGTGCACCCCAATGAAACAATATCTTCAACCTCACCAGAACCTACTCGCCAAGATGCATCTCGGCATCACCAGTTCTCAAGCCCATTCGCAGGCGACCCTCCAAATCTGCACGAATTGGAGCAGTTTCTTGGAGCGCTGCCTGAGATCGTTGTTCAGTTGAAGGTGAAGTCACTAGGTACCTTGAAAATAGTTGATACCTACCAATTGTGCTTGATACTTCCACAAACTTTAGTCGTTTGTTATCCACTACTAAATAGACCCAGCTGTTAGTTGGGGGGAGGGTAATGTTTGAAAGGTCTCAGTACAACCCGCATCCAATCAGAAGAAGCTCCCAAATCTATTCCAGTCATAGAATGGTTAAATGCGTGTCGAAAACCTTGAAGAAAATAGGACGAATCTGCAGGATCCTGGTATTCAACAAGATTCAAAAATTGGGATAAAAAGAAACAGATATTTCAGAGGAAAAACACCATCCGACCACAACGACCACAAACCAACAACCTGCCGGCGCCAGGAAACCTTGATCTTGGCATTTCGTTCCGTCTCCTCCCGGGCCTGCTCGCTGGCCTTGAATTCAAGAGGTGGCCAACTCGACCAATCTTAGTGTAATATACACAAAAAACATACAACTTATGTAACATGATATACAGTATGTGTATATAACTATTACATATAATATATATATATACACATACATACATATATATATAGTAACCCCAAAAAAAGACAGGAAAAAAAGTGAAAAATCAGTTAGAATATATAGATCTTATATATTTACTTGTCTATCTTTTTGGGGGTTACTAAAATCCAGTCTAACCCAATCTAGTCTAGTGTAGTCCCGTCTAATGGTCTAATAAAATCTAATCTAGTCTGTCTCTCCATCCATCCATCCAACAATCTATCTGGCAAATTATCTAACACATAAGCTGTCAATCTATCAGTCGATCTACGTATCTGTATGTGAAAGTGAATGTGAATGTGTATGTGTGTTCGTGTGCATGTGCATGTGCATGTGCATGTGCATGTGCATGTGTATGTGTATGTGTACGTGTATGTGTGTTACATGTTATGTACATGTGTTCTGGCTACAGAATCTAACAATAATATTCCTCCATGATAATGATAATCGCAGAAAGAAACAAGAACTTGAACATCTCATAGTTCAGCTCAGAGTTCATCCCCTACCAACGGCAGCAAGTGCCAGGGCACAAACTGCTTGTAGCGTTCCTGGCGATTGGCTTCCACCTTGTTCTCCAGGTCACGCATGTTCACCAACCAGTTGGTGTCCAAAGCCTGTGGACCTTCCAGGACTCAAATCTGGGAGATCACCCTTTGTGACTGAAAATGGGTTATCTACCCCCAATACATGGCGTTTCTTATCGTGAAAAAATGATGATAAACCATACAAACCCTGAGAAACCAGTGGATTTAGGATGATTTAAGGGTTATGTCATCCTTTTCAATCGATTTTCAGAGAAATCTGCTGTACCTCATGGCCATGGGTCCCATGGGTTGTGTCTCAGCTCCAGCCTGGAGCTGCCATGATGGCTGGAGTCTCAGCTGCTAACTCCACATCTTCCAAGGAAGATTCTGGAACCATCTTCAAGATCTCTACGTCCTGGCAGTACAGCATACAGCAAACGAAGCAAACAGCATACGCAAACATGATCAAACATGATCAAACATGGTCATGTCAAGCCGCTTGGGTTAGCTTCTGGTGGTTCTTCGAGTCTGGAAACCTCCAATATATTATGCGTAGAGAAGTTCATGCTCAACCGGCCACGCAGGTCTGTGATGATCATGCAGATTCTGGTTGGGATGATGTTGACTTTCGAAAATCCATCTGAAACTATGCTTCGCATGCGGATTTGTTCAGGCCGACTTGCACCTCAAGATCCAACTCGTAAAGACCAGTCCTCGGAGGTATCATCAGAAAGACTTAGAATTAGTGACCTTACTTTATCCCTACATCCTGGTCACAAAAAAACATCTCCATCCAAAATGGGGCACCCAAAAATTACAGAGAATTGTGATGATTATCACCATTCCAATGGCCACATTGTTCTGTAGGGGTTGCAGCGGTTGCAGCTAGGTGGCTCGTGACTATAGTCCAACACCCAGCCGTGGGACCCATCCAGCTCAGGACGGCCCACAATGTTTCGAACGATGACCTGAGGGAAGTTTGGGCCAAGAAAAAACGGAAGAACTTAAGGAAAATATAGGAAAATCATGGAACATCTACAAGAAACCTATGTTTTTTCCATGAAATATGATAAATTGGTAGATGACCTGGGTGTTTCCCGCAAAATGTCCCGTGAACAAATCCAATGAACAATACGCACATACGGAGATGGATCAATACTCATGGGATCTTATGGGACCATCTTGGGAACGCAATCAACAGACATAGATAGCGATATATACATGGCCACTGCAGAGAATGAGGATGGTGGAATGTGCCAACGTGAATTGGGAGATGAACAACACCAGCTATTAAGGGTGCAGAAGCCTCCTTGGTTTTTTGATCCAGACCCCATAGCGAAACTCGAAAAGCCTGGGGAATAGACCTTCCAGTGAAAGAATGGCCCATATCAGTCTGCCAAACAGCTGTGCTTTCAAGCCAGCCACAGGGACCCCCCCCCACCAAGGTCCCCCGGCTTCAGCCCCCTTGCGCAAGCCAGGGCCGGCCGTCAGGGCCAAGGCCACCTCTTGCTCCACCTGGCCTGGCAGACCTGACGCAAGACGCGTGACATTCGCAGCCCTGGAACTTCACCTTGGGAGACTCTAGGGTGATTCAGATCCACTTGATCCACTTGTTATCAGATCTGGGCCATCCACTGCAAGAGAGGTCATAGTTCCATCGCCAAGCTCGAGATTGCAAGTGCAAACACAGGCAGGATGAAACGATGAAACTTTAGGATATGAGCTGAAACAACAACCACCAACCGACCGACCGACCAACCAACCCATCAACAACCACCAACCAACAACCAACAACAAACAACCAACAACCAATAACCAATAACCAACCACCAACCACCAACCACAACCACAACAACAGCGGACATGATTTCACTGCAGGACATGTTCATGCCAAGCTGGTTGAGTCAGTCGTTGCCTCCAACACTGGGTCGTGGATCAGGAGTGTAGGTGCCATCCTGAGGCAAATTTCTCCGATGGGCTGTCCCTTTGAAATATATCAACTCAAAAGGCTCTGAGGTTGAAAAGAACTGGGTATGGGTAGGGTCATGTTGTACCAATGTGCCCAAAAAAAAGTGATTCCTTAGTATCAAACAAGCCATTTTGGGGGTTGACAATTGTGACCCATACCCAAACGCCAGCAATGAATGTCCTTCTCTGTTTCTCATTGTTTCTCCCATTCTTTTTCAGACATTCACAAGCTAAACATGTCATGTCTACGAGGCCCCGACATCTTGAAGGCTCGGCAAACCCTGCTCTGGTGCAAAGGTTGATACATTCTCGTACTCGTCGCTTTGGCTCGCCTCGTCCTGAAGGCCATAGCTGTGATTGGTCACCAAACTGAGACCAAAGTGCATCAAAATAGCTGTTGAATATGACCTGTTGACAGATCTATGGTGCCAAATCAACCAAGTTATAGTGACACTTTGGAATCTGTGTACCTGCAAGGGTTGTCAGTCCTTGGGAGGTTCTCGAGGATCGTGTGCTAGAATGTGGTCTGGCAGTTTGGAATGGTATTCTGTGCCATTCGTCATCCTCACCACGTTGTAGTTTCCATGTACGTCCGACACTCCTTCCACCAACTTGTCATGATGGAGGTAATTTTGGAAGGATCTCGCCTGCAAGTGGCAAACAGTTTCAGGTTCAAAATACCATTTCACTGATCCACCTTTGAATTCAGGGTCTAACCCGCACCCCCAGACTTTTGGGAGGGACGCTTTGGGGGTACCAAACCAGTGGAGGCCTCAATTCACTAGAGAATTATCCTGTTTTTGACAAGCTTGTTTGTTTGATTCTTTAGGCGAAATTCCAAGGGATTTTCAATGCAGCCTTCAAGAAATCCACCGAAGGGTGTGTCTGCAATCACTCCATTACCCAGCCTTGTTGCGCTGAAAAGTGTAGCAAGCCACCAGCAGTCCCAGGAAAGCCAAACCAGAGAAGATCAGCGAAAAAATCTGAGTGATTTCGCACCACTGAATCTCTGTGCTAGGACCACCAAAGCAGCGGAACTTGTCTGGAACCAACTGCGTTCCTGTCAGGGAACTCCCCGGAAACGAAGGATCAAATGTCTGGTATGGAAAGAATGCTAAAGAAAATAACAGCACTACGTTGAGGCGATCTACCTAAAACAATGCTGAGATGTGTTTTTTTGCCACTGTGTTGAATGCCTCAACAGAGACTTTGACGCAATTTATTTTTGCAACATAGAGTCCTTGACAATCCAGCGTGGCAGGCACAGGATAATACATCTCAGCACAGCGAGCAGTACAAACCATAGTTGGTCGAGAGCCCTCTTCACAAGTAGACAAGGCTGAGTTTGGAATGTTCCGGTGCAGGGGCGCGAGACAATCACCTGCAGGGAATGAAGTGGAAACAGAAAGGCACTGGTGGCACTGCAGAACTTGCTACAGCAGCTGTAATTCTTGGCCGATCTCGAAACTTCTAAATGAGTTGGTTGTTTGTCAACTATTTCTTGCCCAATAATTCTATTCCTTCAGCAACGTACTCAGCGTGGTGCAAAATTGTTTGCAACACAAGAAACAGAGAGAAAACGCTCACTACTTGGTGAATCAGTGAATCACTTTCAAGAATACGCCCGGTATGACCAGCAATGCCTATAATGGAGCGGCACTGCGGACCAGTATAGCCAGCATCGCAAATGCATTCGCAACTATCATCCGCTCGGCGATTACCAGTGGCTGTGCCATGGAAAACACAGTCAAAGTCTGTACACTCCTCAAATTCTGCCGTGCCCACCAGACAAACAAGTGTTTCAAGTCAAAGCCTTTCAGTTTCCCAGTCCCATCAAACCATCCAGAAAGATTTTCGATAAACATCCCATCAAGAAAAATCTTCAGGATACTCCCTGAAGCTAAGCTTCCAGTGGTGTGGTGGTGGTGGCTTCCTCATATGCATCTGGAGTGTTGCCAAACTCATCCACGGGAGCTTGGTTTACCCAGATGGGGTCGCAGGTGAAGCCCAGCGGGAGCAAATACGCACCATCCTCCGTACCTGAAGGTCATAAAGTCCTAAGGTCTGAAGAAAATGGGGATTAAAATTGAATATTCACAAGGAACAAAGAAAGAAAACACCAATAGGAGGGAGTGTTGAGTCCCTTTGTCTTATGAAACCGGAAAGGCAACAACCAAAGCAAACAAATGGCTAATCGATTCCTTCCCTCCCGCAAGTGATCCTCAGCCAGGTTGCAAGTAAAGCTGGGGTGATTTGACTGGTATCCTTCTTGGCAGCTGGGTGTGCACACGCCGTTAGGCATGATCCAATTGCCCTCCAAGCAGGCAGGTTGACGCGAGTTCATCACGCCTGGCACCTGTAGTGGGATTAAACGAGGGGATGGGATTGGTTCACAACTTGGAGCCCCATTTTGTCCCAAGGTTTCGAAAATCATATTCCCCTGATTGGCAGATTGGGCTGGCCATGTGCGTCGCATATTCAGTCTTTACCCGCTTCTGGCTGGGCCTGGCAAAGGGGGATCTCACAGGAATCCCCAGCACGATCTGGACTGCATTCGCACCTCAGAATCAGTCATGATGCACCTCTTCCCAACTCTTCATACTCTTCCAATGCCCCAACACTAATATAAACAAAGAACAACGGTTGCCCATGTTGGATCTTTAAGTAAACTCCATCAAAACTTATCAGTGTGACCCCTATATCATCATCACCACCAGGACTTGGGACTCAACTGGTGCTTTAGATATGGGAGATCCTAGAGTTCAAGACTTCCGGGACCACGTCGTGCCATGCCACACACAATTTGGACCATTCTCTTTACTCCCAACTGCTTCGCCACGGCCATTGCAGTCCTCATCACGGTGACTTGGGTTTGGATTTGGGCAGGCATAACCCAGAGTGCGGTGATAGTTCCTTGAATTCCAAACCACTATCTGACTGTGTCAGCTACTGGCTGTGTCTCAAAAACACCCTCGTCGCGTAATCCACAGCCAGTAACTGCCGAGCAACGATCAGAGAGTCACATGTGCAGGAAACGAGCTCCAGAATTTTGGTACGGTACCTGCTCCAAATCACTTGCCCAGCAGGCGTGCAGCTTTGCGAAGGCTTAAAAAAAACGACAAGGCAAGAAAGCAGCAACTTTGCACACTGGATGTAGTAGGTACCAAGACCATTGTTGCTCGGGTACCTGCAGCATTTTGCGTGACCTTCCAAGGTGCGAAGGTGTGATGGTGTAGTCTCATGTATACAGCACCATTCTTGGACCCTGAGTTGAAATCATAAGGGCCGAGGCGGCCGAGGCGGCCGAGGCGGCCGAGACACCTGCACTTCAGGTTCCAAATGGTGCTACCAAGAGTGGGCATCGGATTAAAAGTTGGCTGTCTGCCAACTTCGCTCCCATAGCCACTGGAGAGCAGATCTAAGACATCCGTCTCCAGCAGCCACTTTCCAGCCTGGCTTTGCCAAGCCCAGCAAGCCCAACACGGGACAAACCACAACAGCAAGGAAAGGGTCAAGTCTGCTCCTCCAAAAATGGATAGTTGATTGATATCTGAGGATGCCTTGATCTCAAATTGACCCATACCTCTAGACTTGGAAACATGATTTATATATTGGGCTTAGCAGAAATGCTGAAATTGGAGCAGTATTTCTACCTGTGACATGCCCAAGGCCGGCCTGTCCATTCCTCTCATCTCCATCATATCGAATTCGCATAGATCCATCAATCCTCGATTGTCCCAGGACAGGGTTGCCCTCAACAAAGGAAGAGAAGTTATTTGAATTGGATCACTTCAACATTCATCCCTTTACAGCAAGCGTGGTGTTGTGTGAAAATAAGCAGTCCAAATTCTGCCTGATTCTGTGATATCCCAGAATTGATATCCCATAATAATAGTTTAATAGTTCATATGATCCCATATAATCCCATCATATATTCTCAAAAGAACTGCCATGGCCAAGTCATCCAAGTCATCCAAGTCATCCAAGTCATCCAAGTCGCTTCGACCACTGGGCTTGCCCCGAGACGCAAACCGGATGCTTGTAGAAGTCGCCATCCTGGCATCAAAAAATGGTGATATGATATTTATCACCACCACAAAATATCATAAAAATATGGTGATATGATATCATTATGATAATTTTCACCACGAAAAATTGGTTTGTTCTGTGACTTTACGCAATCATCATGAGGATCTAAGCGAGTCTAAACCAATCAAGGAGCAAAAATGGCATATCCAACCCACTGAAGCTTTATACCAAGTGCCTGGGAAATGTCGCACAAGCCCTGCACGCGGACACAAGCAGGACCTCGAGCAAAGGCGACGCTGATACAGACGGTCCAACCATGGGCAACATGGGAATGTAGCGAAGAGATATCTAAATACATGTAACATATGTGTGCATCTATCTGTATGTGTGTATTGTTATTTATAAATTTCATGGTACTGTACATAATATATATATATAGTAATATGTGTGTATAATGTCAAAAATTGAGGATTTCTGTTGTTGAAACATGGATTCCAACAAGATCCACAACCTGTCACCCAGAAATACCATTCCACTGCACCTGGATTATCACCACAGTAGTTGGTCGTTGAATACTGCCCTTCCGGCATCTGGAACCTTGGATTTGTCTCTGTCAGCTCATGGTGCACCTCTGTCCACGTTCATACACTGATTCTGCCCTGAAGATATTGTGGTACCGCAGAGGCAAAGTAAAAATCTGTGAGACTGAGATATTTGATAATGCTCCAAAGAAATGGGCTCCGAAGGGATCCACCCACCCAAGAGCGTGCGCGATGGGATACTTGGGCAGGTTTGACAATGTGGTATATCAATGCCAATTTTAAGAGGGATAATGATCATACATGATAATTAATTGGGCGGATTTGGGGTAGAGACCAATTTTTACACGAACCCCATGTACAAAGTTTATCTGCGGGGTTTGGATATGAGGCCATGTGCCAAGTGACGCTCCAGAGGCTTCCGCCGATGCCACCTGAATCTCATTCTGCAGATTCGCCAACTGCTCTGAAGTGAAGAGCTCCTTGGTCCATTGGTGCATGGTGAGGCTGCGGAAACTTGCCAAAATCATACCTTGTTTACAGTATTGGTATATGGGCATTTTTTGAAATGAATCCCGAAATCATCCATGAGAAAGCCCCATAAAATATGGGAAGAGTTGGTACCTTTCAGTGCGACACGGGGAGGACGAGGCTGCTAGCTTCGCCAAGCAACTACGAAGCAGCCCAGCGTACATGTTCCAGGATCTTCCATCTGAGCAGGAATTGTTCGAGGACTACGCAGCCGCATATCTCTTCATTGTAATATTGTAATCAAATTGTAATCATGTTGCCTCCAATTTCCATCAAATTTGCCAACCTTCCACGGCATGATTAGCTTGTAGCTACCCAACTGCTGGGGATGACTAAGAACAGCTGGTTGTCATTCCCTTTCCCATTCCAACGGCAGCCCCAGATCAGGCACTGCAGCTGTTGACATTAGCCATGGCACTGCAGCATCCATCTTTGTCCGGTTGTTCGGATCCTTTGCGACCAAAACGAATCAACAAATGACAAGGATGGACCTGTCAGTTTTCAGATGTTTTCAGTGAGTTATGCCACACAGCTCAGTTTTTTTCCTGTCAAAAATGCTGTGGTCATTTCATCCGATACGACAAACCCCAGGTCGTCTCAAAGCCCAGTGGCTGCTTCATACGCGAGCGCAGCAGGACTCTGCAACTGAGGAGAGAGGTTGCCAGGTGCTGGCCACAGCATGTGTCAAAACCCTGGTACCCTGGTGAAGCCCAAACTAGTTTCGAATCGTAGATGGTCATCAATGTTCATCCGTTCATCCCCACCAAATATGGATAGATAAATATGGTATCATAGGTTTTGATCCATCCCCGTATCACAACACGATCCACAGCTCTGATGAACTGTCAGAATTGTCCACTCGTCACAGTGTCCAACGCTTGGGCTGCAGAATGTTGCATTGCAGCTGCGGCCAAGGCTCGTATTCCTGAAATGTGAACCTGCACTGCGGGATTTGGATGGCACATTTGAGTACCAAGGCCATGCAAATTCAAAAGTTGATGCTGCCTTATGGGAGCACAATAGAGATTCGGCAATCAGTATATTGAAACATATTGAAACTATCACAACAGCCCGCAGTGCATCCAAAAAGCGCTGAATTCAATATTCGACACTCCGCAAAGATTTGATCACCTGACGTGGTGAGTCGATGGGCGAGAAGGGTCAAATGGGTCAAAGGAAATGCTGAATCCACCTCCAGGCACCAAAGGCATTTGGGTGAGAATCCACAGAGTACAAGAGTCTGACCCACAGCCACAGCTTTCTGGCACGTTTGAGATCCAAAAAAATCATCCCGCTTAGCAAAGAAACAACTGCAGAACAGTGCTACAATACCTACAATACATTCCCTGAAAGTCACAAGTCAACAAGCACAGGTTTTGGACTGTTTGATCAAATGGGAGTGTCAGGTAATTCCCTAGAAATGACATGGTGTTTGATCCTAAGAATGATTGTCCACAGAGGCTGAGATAGGTTTTGAAGTTTTTGACTCCCAGATATTTGTTGGGTACTAAAAATCACCCAGCCATTTGTGGGTCCATCGGTACCCCAATTTCTTGCCCAGTCGACGACATCCTGTGACCAAGTCACACTTTGCTTTGGTTTGCCTCCTCAATTGAATCAGGATGGATGTTGCACCCGGCGCCGCCTGGACTGTGCCATAGGCTGTGCCATGGACTGTGCCATGACCCTGTTTTCCAAAGGCAAGATCTGCAGAATCTGAAGATGCCAGGAATGTGGGAAGAAATTGTCCCAAAAGTCAAGAAAGGTCCAAACATGTCCCAAAAAAATAAAGAAAAAAATGAAGGAGAATCGCATTCGCATCCGATCCTCGCAAACGAAGTACTGCGCTTCAGCACATACCAGGCGCGGCTCTCCCTCTGTTATGGCATTCCTGAGAAATGAGATGGAGTCAAGTGGGCTTGCAGTCCTCTCCCAGCGTCAATCGGGGTCATCGCGCACTTCAAGGGTGTAGACAGATGGGACTCTTTGACTTTGCTGTGTTCAAACTCTTCAACTTGCAGACATGAAGATGGTGAGTTGTACCAATGGGTCAACAGACATTGTCAGTATCAATACATCTCTTGAACATGAACACCCTGTGAAGGTCCTGGAAAGCTGCAAGTCCCTCGCTATAAGAGATGCTTGGGCTACCCTCAGGGATTTCTACGTGGCAACAGAGCATCCTCATATTCAAAAGTTTATCACCATACACAAATTGGGTAGGTTCCATTTCCACAAGGGGGTTCATGTCCCTCAAATCAGCTTGCAAACCCAGATTCGAGGCCAAGGTTGGCGTTGCATCCACTTGGCCTCGTGGCACAGCTTGCATGTACCGTACACAAGCACCATGCCTCTGTATGAATGCACCCTTGGCAGCGCACATCTTCAGTATTTTTCTCAGGACATCATTGGAGAACAGGATATCCACATTTGGAGGATTCTTGAAATCGTGGATCCCCAAAACCATGGGTTTCACTTTTTCAATACTAAAATGGTCTATTTTTTTATTATTTGGGGTACCACCATTTTAGGAAACCACGTGAAACCACCATTTTTTGTCACAACAACAGGTGACATCTTCCCCGCCTGTTGCCACCTGAGGGACAACACACTGAACCATCTCAGCATCGCTCGCATTGCCATCGATGCCTCAGCTCGTTTTTGTTAGGCAATTAATGCGATATAACCAGTAATAAATGGTGTTGGTGATTTATAGTGGGATATAGAACCAACAATTAGGGTTACCCTCCAGTGTCATCAAACATGGCTAGTCCCCGCACTGCATGGAGGTTTGAGTGGGAAAATCGAACTAAAAGAGGGAATTGTCCATTGCCATGTTTGATTACCGAAGTGTAAGACATGTTGAACCGTACCCAACTGGCATCCCCAAGTCCTTCAGCAACATGAACCAACCTCAGCAAACATCAACATCAACCAGCCATCCATCAAGCCACA
Source organism: Cladocopium goreaui (assembly GCA_947184155.2). Taxonomy (NCBI): domain Eukaryota; class Dinophyceae; order Suessiales; family Symbiodiniaceae; genus Cladocopium; species Cladocopium goreaui. Next base: position 383,618 of record CAMXCT020006412.1, read on the forward strand.
GGGTGGTTTCCCTCTGCCGAGATTCATTGCAACGCTGGAATGGTGGGTCTCTTATTGGGATCATCACCTGCTCGAGATCAGCATTGGACGTGGCCCAAGATGGTAAGGCAGCGAACTTGGGGAGATAAATCTGGACAATCTGGACAAAAAAAATGCGAAAGTCTGTTGCTCAATCCAAGTTCTCTGAATCGCAATGCTGCCCAAGCACAGACCAAAGTGCAAATATCACCATGGAGCAGTTCCTGCGCTCAAAAAAATGTAAAGTCTTCTCCCGCGACTGCTCCCACTTCTCAAGTTGTACAAATGTACGTGTTCACACAAGAAAGTAAGGCAGTGTCATGTCGTGTGTACACAACCCTCGCTCTGATCGACCGTGCCTCTGATCTTGCTCCCCCACCCTCAGCACATTCTGCCTCAAGCAAACACGTTTGCAGCCATGATTGGATGTATTCTCAGCAACAGTTTGGGTACAGCCACCCGTCAGCGCAGTCCCAACTCTGGCCTCCACAAAGGTCAACATTTGGCCAATGCGACAGGGCCGGGTGGAGGTGCAGGAGGCAATGGTAAAGGCCTTTCAACAGGGCTCCGAGGGCTGGAACCAAAGGACACAAGAAACAGAACAAAAAGATACAAAAAGTGTGGAAAGTTCGGCACAAAGCGCAAGCAATATAAAGGCAGTATTGTTAGCATCGCAGCTTCCCGGCGAATGAAAGGAACTTGGCGTTCTAGTCATATATCCCCACTATATCTCAATCATATCCCCACTATATCCCCAGATTTTTTGCTCTTAAATCCCAAGCGACACTCTGTGCAACCACGATTCCCAGACTGGCCCAGTGATGGCCAACACAAGCACGAAGACCAGTAGGCCAATGCGACCTGCCAGTTTTTATCCACTGCAGTGTCTCGATTTGCACTGGAAACGCAAATATCATGGGAATATCATGGCAATATCATGGGAGCTGTAATATGTGTATATATATATGATATACAATTATTGCAACATCAACAATATGATATGAGTGTGTTTGAAAATGGGGGACCCCAATATCTGGACGATTATTTTATCGGAAAAAAAATGACAGAATATGATAAACCATTCTATTTTGGGGTACCTATTTCCAGACAACCCATGTCCAATCCAGGATTACCCTTGAAAAAAAAATCAACTTCAGCCGGAGTTTTATGTTACGTTCCACCATGTATGTCCAGTATTTTGTAAGATATCCTCCAAAAAAGGCATTGATCCGACATAGACCTGCCCGGCAACCAAGGCTAACCGGTTGACTGTGTGGATTTGACACCACGAGCTCTCAATCTGCAACATGTCTCCAGGATCTCAAAACCCAGGAACGCAGTGTGAACAGCCCAAAAATGAACAGAATAGCCATATTTGAATATTCACCTATCATGTTTTTGCTGAGTTTTCAATCTGAGAAAACAAGATGCAGCCCACGAACCGGAATGCTCACACGTATGTTAATGGCACAGATGTCGAAACACATGAAAATGCAGTCACGCAGAACACTTTTCTGAAAGAGTTTATTTGAACAGTCTTGTACATTTTTCCCCTGTCACCATACCAGTGCACCATACACTGTGGAATATGAGGAAGGTCGCGTGCTAAGTGTGGAGTGTGGAGTGTGGAGCGTGTAAAGTGTAGAGCGCGGTGGAGTGTGGGGTGCAAAGGGTGGAGTGAGTGTAAAGTGTGGAGTGTAAAGTGTAAAGTGGGGAGTGTCGTGTGTAGAGTGTGGAGTGTAGACTGTGGAGTGTAAAGTGTCAAGTGTAAAGTGTGGAGTGTAAAGTGTAAAGTGTGGAGTGGAGTGTAGAGTGCGGAGTGTAGAGTGTAAAGTGTAAAGTGTGGAGTGCAAAGTGCGGAGTGTAAAGTGTAGTGTGTGGAGTGTGGAGTGTGGAGTGTAAAGTGTAGAGTGTAAAGTGTAAAGTGTAAGGTGTAGAGTGCGGAGTGTGGAGTGTAAAGTGTAGTGTGTGGAGTGTGGAGTGTGGAGTGTACAGTGTAGAGTGTAGAGTGTAGAGTATAGAGTATGAAGTGTGGAGTGTAACGTGTAAAGTGTTGAGTGTGGGGTGTAAAGTGAGTGTAAAGTGAGTGTAAAGTGTAGTGTGTAAAGTGTAGTGTGTAAAGTGTAGTGTGTAAAGTGTAGTGTGTAAAGTGTAGTGTGTAAAGTGTGGAATGTAAAGTGTGGAGTGTGACGTGTAAAGGGTGGAGTGTAGAGTGTGGAGTGTAGAGCACGCAGCGCGACACGTCTGAAATGCTGCGCCTGCCACACAAAATGACGACAGAGATCTCCAAAATGCTGCGCCAGCCACGAAAAACGGCAACTCATCTTGTGAAAACGAGGCAAAAGTATTGCACCTGCCACACAAAAAAAGACTTTCGACACCTTATCAAACAGGTTGGAATGTCATGTTTCGTGCGAAGCTTCCGTCAATTTTCATCGCATCTCACAAAATGCCACGCCTGCCACGGAATTTGCACCTTGTCGCCACGTGACGCAGTCCTGACAATCCGATTCGCACGTCTGAAGTGCTGCGCCTGCCACGCAAGATGACGCTGGACACGTCCAAAGTGCTGCGCCTGCCACGAAATTTGCAACTTATCTTGCGAAAACGTCGCAAAAGTAGTGTGCCTGCCACACAAAACGACTTTCGACAGGTTACAAAAACGTCTGAATGTCACCAAGTGCCACGCCTGCCACGCGAAACGAAGCAATGCGATGTTTGAAACCTCCAAAAATGACCCCTTCTGCAGAACTTACCACAGGCACGGCCATACGGCCCTCATGCGAACGGTTGCGGACGGTTGCGAACGGTTGCGAACATAAACGCAACGTCGAGCGAACACACCCTCAACCCCCAGACCCCCAGAGCGAAACGGGAACCCTTGCTACGCATTCGAGAAAAAACTATGACCACCGTTCTCTTCTTCAAACTGCAGGACAAGGCACACCATGTGCAGGAAGTCTGCTCTGACTTGGTGGGTCTCTTGTATTTTGGCTCCTCCATGGTCAGCCTGGGAGCTGGGCAACTGAAAGCCCTGAAAGCTGAAAACTCAACAGCCAAGTCTTAATAAACTCCAAAACTGGCGGCATCGTCCACATCCACAATGCACGTCCCTGTTTTTCTGGATGTAATGGTATACTTGGACAAGGAACACCACGTGCCGCTTCAGTTGCTCAATGCATTGGTTTCACAGAACCGTTCGCACTTCTCTGGCATGGCGCGCATCAGCCACAGGAATTGAGATGCTGCGAGATCAGGGACAGTTTGGATTCTTCGAAGTGTGTCGTTGGTGAACCCATTGCACTTCCGGATCCGATCTGCCTTAAAACTGTCCTGGGATCCTACGAGGCAAAGCAACTATGCGCGTAGAGATTCCATTTGCAGCAGGAAAGGGTGTGGTACAAGTTTCTATCTGGGTAAGTTCCAAACCACCTGGGCTGGTTTTATGCAATGTTGAGCCTCCACAAGCCTCAAAGCTTCGCAAAATAACCTTGCGTCATGCCTTGCACGTCCATTGTGATCTAAGAAAGGACATCACAGTCAAACCGGGCCCCAATCTATTTATTGCCCTCAGCAAAAAATGCAGAAAGGGTCCCTCTTCCATCCCCTCGCGTCCCAGGCGTGCAATTGGCGGCCCATTGAAGGGAACTGGCACCTCGAGACTTACACGTCAAGTCTCCGTTGTTTGCTTTTCAAAGCCACTACCAACCAGGATGTCCGTCCAAGAATTCGGAACACACCAACAACCTCTACATTACAGTGTGTACAGCGCGCGAGAGAAAGAGAGAGAGAGAGAGAGATTTTTCATATAATCATAAATATATATATATATATATCATATATCCGGCTATATCCTCTGTATGATTCTAATTTATAGTGTGTGAATATGTATACAATCGCAGGAAGTTTAGAAGTCAAACTTCCGACAATGTGGACAGAGGGAAAAGCAGAGGTGGGAAGAGTCAGAGAGGAGAAGAGAAGAAGAGAGAAGATCAGAGAAGAGAAAGAGTCAGAAGAAAGAAGATGCAGGCGCGCGAAAAGGTCGGAAAGACTGTGTTTTTCCACTGGCTCCGGAGGGTCGAAAAGTAGGCTCGCTAAAGCGGCGGGTGTGGAGCCACCTGGCCAGATGAGAGATGAAAAAGTGCTCGCCGTTGTGGCGCGAAGCACAGATGGAAGTGAAAAAACCACTTTTGAAGGTTCAGATGTGGTTTTGCGTGGCAGGCGCAAGGGGTTCTGCACCTTGCCAAAAGTGAGCAAGACGTGAAGGTTTTGTAGCATGTCCAAAAATGATGGCAGGCGTGGGACATTTGAAGAGGATCCGCAAAGATGCATTTCCTATGGCAGGCGCAGTACAAGGGACATAGTCACTAGAGATGTTAGAAGGTCAGGGCGCTGATTTCTTGAGATGGGTTGGTTTGCTAAGACACATCTGCGTGACAGGTGCAGCACTTCATATGACCTGGCCTCACTGTTTCGTGGCAGGCGCAGTGCTTTAGACAGATGGAATGGGAATTTTGCAAAAATGCATTGGTACGAGGCTGCCAGCTCTGCATTCAACTTCTATTCTTGAAGGAAGTATCGCAGAATTCTTTCGTTTTTGACGTTGTCAAGTTCAAAAATTGAGGAGGTCTCGCAGAATTGCTGCGTTTTTGATGTTGTCACCTTCGAAAATGGAGGAAGCCTTGCAGAATTGCTGCTTTTTTGATGTTGTCAAGTTCAAAAATTCAGGAAGTCTCGCAGAATAGCTTCGTTTTCAAGCTTGCAGATAGACAGGTAGATAAATAGATAGATAGACAGATAGACGGAAAGACGGCTAGATAGACAGACAGGCAGATAGAGAGATTAACAGATACACAGATAGATCAACGGATATATAGGTAGACAGACAGATAGACAACTGCAACTACACCACACTACAACTACAACTACAAGTACACTACAACTTCAACTACACTTCAACTACTACAACTACAACTACAACAACTTCAACTACACTTCAACTACAACAACAATTACCAGTAATACCGCACAAGGCGGTGGCGGAAGTTTCAGAATAGGAAACCTATACAGATTGGTCGCTGTGAATCACGGATGGCAGAGCGAATCCACTGATGGACTGAAAGGTGGTTGGAGATGTGTTTTTTGGAGTGGTTGGTTACAATGGTTGCAATGGTTACCTGGTCGGTCACCTCACCCACAACTGCTGGATGTAGCTTGGTGTAGTGCAGCTGTAGCTTCAGTTCTAGTGTGGTGGAGTTGTAGCTGTGGTGTAGTGTAGTTGCAGTTGCATTTGTGGTGGTGTAATGAGTGTAGTGTAATGTAATGTAGGGTAGTGTGGTGTAGTGTGGTCTAGTGTAGTGTAGTGTGGTGTGGTGTGGTGTAGTGTAGTGCAATGTAATAGTGTAGTGTAGTAAAGTAAAGTGTAGTGTAGCGTGGCGTAGTGTAGCGTAGTGTAGTGTTATGTAGTGTAGTTGTAGCTGTAACCGTAGCTGTAGTTGTAGTTGTAGTGGAGAGTGGAGTGGAGTGGAGAGGAGTGGAGTGGAGTGGAGAGGAGTGGAGTGGAGTGGAGTGGAGTGTGGTGCAGTGTAGTGTGTAGTCTCTAGTGTGTAGCCTGTAGTGTGTAGTGTGTAGTGTGTTGTATTTGTAGTTGTAGTTGTACTTGTACTTGTACTTGTAGTTGTAGTGTAGTGTACTGTATTGTAGTGTAGTGTAGTGTAATTGAGTGTAGTGTAGTGCAGTGAAGGGAAGTGGAATGTAGCGTAGTGTAATGTAATTAGCGTAGCCCAATGTAATGCATTTAGTGTAGTGTAAACGTAGTGTTGTTGTAGTTGTAGTTGTTGTTGAAGTTGTAGTGTAGTGTAGTGGAGTGGAGTGTAGTGTAGTGTAGTGGTGGTTGTAGTTGAAACTGCAACAAAACCCTCACGTTGTTTGTGCTTACTGCTGACTTTGACAAGGTGCACAATCCCTTACTTTTGACAAGGTGCTTATTACTTGCGAAACGACATCTGGACGTCCAAAAGTGCTCCAAGACCGTCAGTTCTTAACACTTTTGACTTCGAAATGGCTTCGCGCCACAACCGCGCGCACTTTGACATCTGAACGTCCAAAAGTGGTCCGAGACCGTCAGTTTTAACACGCTTGACTTCGAAATTGCTTCGCGCCACAATGGCGTGCACTTTTTCGACGTCTCAACTTCCAAAAGTGCTCCGATGCTGAAATTTTTGTACATTTTGACTTGGAAACGTGCTTCGCGCCACAACGGCGGGCACGTTTTCAACATCTCAACTTAGCTTGGAAGTGCCCTGAACCTGGTATGTTTCGCACTTTGACTTGGAATTGTGCTTCACGCCACGATGGCGTGCGTTTTTTCAACAGCTCAACTTCCAAAAGTGCTCCGAACGTGAAGTGCTTTTAGCTTTTTCACTTCCATATGTGCTCGCGCCACAACGGCGTGCACTTTTCCATCTCTCATCTGGCCAGGTGGCTCCGCACCCGCCGCTTTAGCGAGCCTACTTTTCGACCCTCCGGAGCCGCAACTCATTGGAAAAACACAGTGAGTCGCGACTTTCCGACCTTTTCGCGCACCTGCACCTTCTTTCTTCTGACTCTTTCTCTTCTCTGATCTTCTCTCTTCTTCTCTTCTCCTCTCTGACTCTTCCCACCTCTGCTTTTCCCTCTGTCCACATTGTCGTAAGTTTGACTTCTAAACTTCCTTCGATCATTACACAACACTACAACTACTACTACTCCAACTACTACAACTACTACAACTACTACAACTACTACAACTACTACAACTACTACAACTACTACTACTACTACAACTACTACTACTAATACTACTACTCCTACTACTCCTACTACTCCTACTACTCCTACTACTCCTACTACTCCTACTACTCCTACTACTCCTACTACTCCTACTACTCCTACTACTCCTACTACTCCGACTCCGACTCCGACTCCGACTCCTACTACTCCTCCTCCTACTACTACTACTACTACTACTTCTAGTACTACTACTACTACTACTACTACAACTACTACTACTACTACAACTACTACTACTACTACTACTACTACAACTACTACAACTACTACTACTACAACTACTACTACTACTACTACAACAACAACAACAACTACTACTACTACTACTACTACTACTACTTACTACTTACTACTTACTACTTACTACTTACTACTAACTACTACCTACTACCTACTACCTACTACCTACTACCTACTACTACTACTACTACTACTACTACTACTACTACTACTACTACTACTACTACTACTACTACTACTACAGCTGCTACAACTTCAACTACACTACAACTACAGCTACAACTATGCCACAACTACAACTACCACTACACTAGGCTACACTAGGTTACAACTACGACTACAACTACACGACACTACAACTACCAGTAAACTACACTACAGCTACAACTACAACTTCAACTTCAACTTCAACTTCGCCTGCACTACAACAACAGTTTCCTCTACACTACAACTGCAACTGCAACTACAACTACAACATTACAACTTAAACAACATCAACTACACAACTACAACTACAACTACAACTACAGCTACTCTATAACTCCAACTACAACCACAACTACAACTACAACTACAACCACATTGCACTTCACTACACCACACTACATCCTGCAGTTGTGGGTGAGGTGACCACTGCAACCACTCCAAACATCACAACGACCTTTCGGTCCATCAGTGGAGTCGCTCTGCCATCCATTCATCACAACAACTCACCTCTCCTATAGTTTCCTATCTTTGAAACTTCCGCCACCGCCTAGTGCGGTACTATTGGTATATGTATCTGTCCACTGGGGAACACCCCAACCCTTTCAGGCCCCAGCTGCACGAAGCGGTGTCTGAGCCTACCCAGCGCGGGACCACGGCCATTGGTTCAATGGAGCATTCTGTATACCCTAAAGTTGCAATGTTGAAAAACGAAAATTAGGATAAACCATTGAAATTGAAGGTATATGTATGTATATGTACATATAATATATGTACCCTTTTTTTGGACAAAACAGATGACAAAACCCTTGTTGCAACATGGAATCGTTCAATATTTCAAGGGGCAGAGTATGCTTGGGCCATTGCCGCATAGCCGCTCATGTTTGTTGGTCTTGTCATCATCATGATGCAAGGCATCCGCGGCCCAAGAAAGGCTCACATGTCCCTTGGTACATTGCATGTCCATGCCTTCATCATCATAAATGGGTTTGATTGGGTGATTGGAAACAAAACTCATCAAACCCGAAGGAAAACAAGGACTATCAACCTGTTCGCCACGAAAGAAAATATTGTTCGATCGCCAAAGTCTCAACCCGCCTGGCCTGCAAGCTGTGATATCCTGGAATAGCAGCAGTGAGACCGCAACCACATCGCCAGAAAAGGATGAAAGACTGCAAATACAAACCAAATGACATTGCTAGTCTCTGTTTCAAGAAATAATACAGCTTCTCAGCCAATGGAGTTCCAAAGAACGCTTACGATGCAGAACCAACAAATACATCAACAACCTACATGAAACTATTTGAAATGGGCACAGATACCTCAAACTTCATCAAATGAAATAGACCAAATTAACCCATGCCACTCAACAGCACTGGGGGTTACAGGCTTCCGTTTGGCCTTTGCTCTGCAAAGGACGCACCACTCAGACCCAGAGCTTGAACCCGCCACTGCACCTCCCAGTGTGCTCATGTTGCGCAATGAGCCTAAAGGCCAAAGCTGTGGTCCGACCCTTAAACTGACCACACAAAAAATGAGAGTGTCTTAAAAAAATGGGTTCAAACACACCAAAATATTGTTTCCCCACTGGAATAGAAGATCAGATGACAATGCCCCCTGGTTGAAACAGTTGGATATGTCTCAAAAATTGGGTCCAACATCCACAGCAAGCTGGCCATGTCAGTCCTAAACCATCCATGTCATAGCCAAGTGAAGTTGTCTCAAAATCTGGAACCCCACTCCATCCCATGGTCTGAAAAATTATGTTCCCATCATTTTCTTCATGAAATCAGCGATTTTTGGGATATCCACGGCTTAAGATCTCCACAAAGAATCAACCACTGATCTTAGCCCAGCTCCGGAGCTCACCAAGGACTGTCGCAAGGGGGCAGAGCGGGAGTGCAGTGCCTCGAAGTGGAGCAAGGCGGTCGTCATCATCATGGAAATGATAGTACAAAGACAGGTAATGAATATGATAGTATATATTTGCATCATATAGGAACAGTACTTATATATATATATGGTAAGCGCCTCACTTGCGCACACAAAATGGACTCAGCTGCGCACACAGGATTCTGACTCACTTGTACACACAAAATTGACTCAGTTGTACACACACAGCCTTGGGGTGGTGGGGTGGGGCTAGTTAACTTCATTATAGGAACACAACCGCTACTAGTTAACTTCATTATAGGGACACAACCGCTACTCGACACCCGTTGCTTAACTTCATTATAGGGACACAACTGCTACTCCACTTCCTTCGACTTACCATCACACTTCAACCTTGGGGGATGGGGTGGGGCTAGGGAAGAAAAGGGTAGGATCTACCAACCACAACCATCATCATCATCATCATCATCATCATCATCATCACGGTCATCACCATCATAATCATCAGCATCCGCGTGCACAACTGAATTGTTTTCTCATGTGTACAGCCGAGTTGGGTTTCGCGTGTACAACCGAGGCACTTAGCTATATATCTATATATATATATACAGATGAAATTTGGTTGTATGCTCTGCAAAAAGCGATGTGCAAGTCGTGGAGGAGAAGGTGCTCACCTTTTCAAATGTCATGCCATTGTTGCCAGCGTTCGGCATTTATGCCATGGCACGCAATGTGCACATTGTCTTCGTGAGTATCACACACGCAGCAAACTTCAACAGCACTTGCAGCGGAGTCGAGCTTGCCGAGGAGGCTTACAAGCCAGAAGACTGCACAGCGACATCCAAGCAGGCATCGGTTCCATCGAGCAACAGCAAGCGCAAAGCATGCATGATGGACTTGTTCCACCCCTACAGGCTCAGGGCCCGGTCTTGCCAGTGCGTGCACCTGTTGACCCTGACCCAGAGCATACGGACCTAATTGACATGTGGATGGAACTTCTTTACCCTGAGATGGAGGTTGCACTGCTCCAGCAGATGATGGAAGCTGCAATTCAGGAGTTTGCCATTTCATGGACCAGATGTCAGCAGACACTTCGTGCATTCCGTGACGGTTTTGGTGAGGAACTTGTCATGATCACTGGAGTTTCACAGCGTGTTGTTTACAAGGCTGTGGATAATCTGCTTGACCCTGAATACTGGCCATTTTTGCGAGATGATTTCCGTGATGCCATCCGACCTGTTGATGACTTGACTCATTACACAGAATGGTGCTCCCGATTGACGGCTGCTAGTGATGTTTGGATTGCGCAGAATATCCCTCTGCCTGTTGGCAAAGAGCGCGTTGTCCTCCACGCATTTGCTGGCCGTAGGCGAGTAGGTGATTACCAGTGGTATCTGGAACAATTCATGGCCCCTGTCGAAGGTGTTGTTCTCCATGTTGTGTCACTTGACATCATCATCGACGAGAACTATGGGGACTTGTCTCGCAATGATATACAGCTGTATTGGTTGCATGGAATACGCTGTGGTTGGGTACATGCTTTCCTTGGCGGGCCACCTTGCTGCACATGGTCTAAGGCTAGGGCTGTTGACCTTGATGATGGACAGTCCCCGGGACGCCAAGGCCGCCATGGACCACGTCCAGTACGCTCAGCTCAGGACTTATGGGAACTGGCTTCCTTGGGACTCAGGGAGATTGACCAGGTCATCGACGGGAACGTCTTGCTGGGGTTCTGCTTGCTCGCGCTTGGCGAACTTGCTCTACAAGCTCGGGCTGGCATCCTTTAGCACCCTGCAGAACCAGCTGATGAGAGTATGCCTTCCAGGTTCTTTTAGGTCTCCCGGGCATGCAGAAGCTTCGTCTGTCCCAGGGTTTGCTAGGAGCTGATAGCATGAAGCCAACCGAATTGTTGGCTCTCAATCTTCCCAATCTACCAGCCGCCAAAAATTCAGTGGCGTGTCACCCCAGATGTTCCGAAGCGTGTGAACATTGGCCGTGACGCCAAAGGACAATTTTATACGGCCCAACTAAAGGAATATCCTCCAGCGTTTTGCGGCGCGCTTGCACAGGCGACGTTCAACGCTGTCAGCGGTACTGGCTCTGATGATGTGCAGATTGACTCAGAGTTTCTAGCATGCTGTGTAAAGATGCAGCAGGATTTCCAAGGCGAATTTATTGGGCCGGATTTTGCACAGAATGGCTGACTGGTCTTTCTCACCATGCTTCGAATTTGACATGCTTGGCCGCCGCTTCATTGCACCTGTGAGCCAGAGGGAAAAAAAATAAACTGCTAGTAACAGTAGTAATTACCACATGGGGAGGGTTCCTCTAATGGGAGTACCCCAAGTCAGCATGCTTGTTTCAATACGGAGTCATGGTCATTCATGACTTGGATGATTTGGGGTACCCCTTTTTTAGGAAAACCCCATATGATGGATAATAGAATAATAGACCATAATGGACCATATGGAGCACAGATAATAAAAGATAAGAGCTAAGGAGGATAAGAACAATCATGACACCAAGGAACATCATCATCATCATCATCAGCATCATCATCATCATCATCATCATCATTTATCATCATCATCATCGTCGTCGTCATCATCATCATCATCGTCGTCATCGTCGTCCTCATCGTCATCGTCATCGTCATCGTCATCATCATCATAATCATCATCATCATCAGCAGCAGCAGCAGCGGCAGCAGCACCGACACCACCACCAGCACCAGCACCAGCACCATCATCAGCACCATCACCATCACCATCACCATCACCATCACCATCATCATCATCATCATCATCATCATCATCACCATCACCATCACCATCATCACCATCATCATCATCATCATCATCATAACTTTCCGATTAAGCGGGAAACCTCTACTCCATTCCATGTTTTCAAGAAAAACAGTTCCCAATCAAAATTGCTGTGTTTGGGCATTCCCAGTCTTTGGAAAGAAAATAAAAATCTTATGGTGTTACAGCATTGAAAGGCCACGGAGATCAAACGTCCCAGCAGGGTGGAGCTGTCTGTGCTGTATCACTGACGCTCACCGTCCTGAGTTCTCCAGGCTACCAACTCACGAGGAGCATCCTGTCGAATGGCTGTCACCTGCAGAGATTCATGGGAACTGCTTGGGCTCCAAGATTTCCAACTGGCCCCTTGGGAAGGTTGGAGATCCCTTGAAACTTGTGGAAGGCAGAATTCAGGAGTCAACAGCGGCACTGCTCCCAAAACAACCGAGCGCTGTGCAGTGCAGCACGCTTTTGACAGCGCATTAGATTGCCTTTGGCTTTGGAGTCCAGAATCCACGCTACCTCCTCAGAAGTATCCAAAAATACCACGCTACAAGAATCTTAGTTATCAGAGCTAAAATATGTGCACTCACACAGCAAAATGATCAATTTCGTCATACTTCCGAGAGAGTCATCGTACAGATGCAAATCATGATCTTGACTGCGACAACAAGACCCAGACCTCAGACCAATGGTCGTACGAGGTCGCCCATCTGCACGGGATTCTGAAGCTTAAAGAAGGTGACGACTCAGAATGACCCCGGTCGCAGCATGTCGTGTAAGGTCAGATGTGCTGGTGGATGGCTGATGCTGGAAAATGCATTGATCGGGACCGGAGACCGCCCAAGAAAGATGCTATCAAACTGTGATTTCATCACATTTGCATTGAATGAAACGTCCCTGGCAGCCAATGTCCTTTGGCTTGGGTTGAAAAAGTAAGAACGGCAAAATGTCACGGTTTGCCTGAAATTAAGGAAAACATAATGAAATTATATAATGGCGATTGCTACAGTAGCCATTCAGGTTCCAATATTTCAAAGGACTTGTGAGCTGGCGTCGGCACAAGGATTTCCTTCGAGCTTTGCTCTTTCATTCGTAGTGCATCACGACAAGAGCCTCAGCAAACGTCCAACACCTTCCTATGGGGTATCGCGTCGAAACGGGGCACCCATACCAAGAGGGACATCCGGCATATTTATGGGTCCCGTGATTTCCAATGGCAAAATTTTGACCTACATTCCGTTGCCAAAAAGGCAGAGGGGTGAGGCTAAGAATGATCCCTATCAGACTTGTCATGCTTGAGCGCACACGCCTCAGAAATAGGAAAGCCTGAGCCCATCTAAGCCCAGCGCAATGGTGTCGGATACCTCCCGCATCTTTGCAACCAAATCTTGCGATTGCCCCTTGACACCGTTGACCTCGGCCATCGGGGCCCATGGCAGCACTAGCAGCACTGGCAGCACTTGTCGCTATCAGCCGCTGTCATCTAGTTCCAAGTGCGGCAATCAACAAACAAGGCTTCCACTAAGCTGCTCTAGACTCTATACGGATTGTGCAGCGCTTCAAACAGATTGACCTACCATCTGTCACCCTTCCAGCTAAAAGACATCGCGCTCCAAATTCTGACACCAAGGGACAGAAATGATGCGGTCCTGGGACAACATGGCAAAACCGCGATGTCCCACCCCTTGAGACAAATCTGAAAAGACTATGACTATTACATTACTCAAACTGAATTGAAATGTCTTCCAAGAATCCAAACCAAGACAGAATATGTGCAGTGGCTGCATCAATCTTTCAGGGTTCCAGATTTGGGACAAGTCGAAGTGTTCCGGAACCTTTAGCCAAGTTACATTGACCGCGACGCTCTGTTCGGGATGCTTATCGTTCCAATCCTGAACAAGTCCTGCCAGGGCTGCGCAGTTGCCAAGCTTTGGATATATCAAAAGAAACCGTTTGAGAGAAAAAACCTTTACGAAGCAGCCAGCCTGGTGCCAATGTCGCGATCCAGATCCCGTGCGACGACTTCCTGAGATCTGCCAACACTTTACTGAACCCTGCCAGGTCTAAAAGGTCAATTCACCCATGGCTCGTCATTTTGGGTTTGCAACCATCCAAAATGTTGGGGATCAAAACCTTTGTGACTACGTTGATATTACGCCAAAACGTCGGATAGTACAAATGTCATGTTACATGATAGTCCAGAAACTTACCAAAACCTAGCCAAAAATGACCTGCCATTGCAGTGGTTTGGACGAATCCACTGGAAATCGCAGCAACGGTGGACGGCCAAGCTGCGCGAACTTCACGGTGATCCCAAGCTGTCCAGGCTTTTGCAAAGTCTCGGAAGCAGATTGACAGCTAGAGTGGCTAGAGACATTGGTGACAGCCAGACACCAAACTTCAAGAAAAATACATGGTCAAATCCTGGGCTTGCCATTTTGGATTTCGGATGTGCAAAGTCCGATAAAAGCCATCTCCAAGCCTATTAAGCAACACTGCTTTCCTTGGAGTTTCACTTGCCTCCTAAAACTGCTCATGTATATAGGTCTCAGTGGCTGCCATCATTCTGGGGACCCAGGCCAAACTACGCTCAACCGCATGCTGAAGCGTAACAGTAACTTCCCTGGCCGGAACATGTCTGGTTCAAACCTCTTTGAAAAATGTTCAAAAGGACCAAACAATTGTGGCAAAATTTCGCCCTGTAGCCCTAGTGAAGCATGAAGCTTTCCAAGCCCGACATTGGCTCATACCCAGAACTTGCTTCCATCAGCAGCATCCAGTGCATGCTGCACTTAGGGTTTTGACAAAAAGAACTCACACCGGGAATGAAACGCTGGTGATTGCAATTTATTAGGTGGTTTGATGGTGGTTGGGCCTGCAACAGATGTGGTTTCCTACTAGAAATGTCCAATGAAACAGTTCAAGAAATTATTCAACCGGATTCAACCGCAGATGTCTGATTCCTTGTTCCTCTGCAGCCCAGTCACGGGGCAGCATCAGCTAGCTTATTGTGCACAGTCTCACCTGCTTTGGTCACCAGCTGACCCAGCCAAACAGGCCATGTGTCTTCCAATAGTAAAATCTGAACAGAAGGAAGGCTTTGACAATGTGAATCTCGGTGAATCTCAGTGAATTTCTAACATAAACTGGGCTCCTTTGGATTCGATGAACTAACCAGTCGCCTGTGACGGGCTCGCCATTCACCTTGAGAATCAGGTCAGCCGCCTCGTGGTGACCCGCGGGAAACCACAGTAATCTGTGGAAACAATGAATCACACCTCCGTGGAAATGCATGGATATGATATATGGTAACATACAGTGTAGGTATAGATATAAGTGTATAAGTATATCCGTGTATGTATACATATGTATATATATATATATATGTACATACGTACAATTATATACACATATGTATATAATGTGTGTGTGTGTGTCCCCATGTCGTACAGCCCATGTCGTACAGCCCATGTCGCCACGGCATCATTACACCGCCTTGATCTGTTGAGATGGCGAAGCATTTCGGTTCCAAGTGAGTGCTGCACCACTGACGTCCTGACGGTGCGAGCACCGGACAAGGCAGAGACGGATCGTGGAGCAACGATTGCTCGACTTGGAGCAGAGATGAGCAGAGTAAAACAGTCAGATACAATGAGTAGAAAAAGTGTGAAAAAGTGGTTAGTTCATGTTAGTTCTGTCCATATGGATGATATGGCGATCAAAATCCTGTGACCCTGGGCGAGTGAGGCGAGTAGCTGATAATTTGATGGCTCCTTGACCACCGCTTGCTCGTCATTGGCCGTGTCGATGTTGAGGCCGTGGGACCGCCCCTGACCAAACTGTCCCAATATGGATGCCCCAACAATCCCCAATCTATGGCCATTTTTATGAGGAAATGCATGATAACTCATGGGATGGAATGGGATTACCCTAGTTGCAGACAAGCCAACATGTTTATTTGAGATGTTTTATTCAAGACGGTCTCGCTGGGTGCATGCGCGCAAATCCGCTTGGAAAGTCATATTTCGGATCCATCTTTAGGAGTTCCATACTAAGGCCACGGCTTTTCCCAAGGTCCATGGGTCAAACCCCCGGCCCAACTTCCACAAACTCACCGCAGCAACTCGCCTCAAAGGTCAGCTTCACATCGAAAACGGCAGAGTCCTGGAGCCAAAGATCTTCAAGCCGTTCGGAACATGAAGTCACCCTGGAGAGTAGTAGCTTAGTAGATGAAATCCGCCCACACCGCTTTGGCGGTGAAGGCGTGCTTATTGGGGGGCAACAGCAACACTAAATGCTCAATGACATTTGTTAATATAGCAGTCGCTATATCAGCTTTAGCTGGGGGGGGGGGCCCAAAAACGGTTTCGCACCGAGACCAGACGGTTTCGCACCGAGACCAGAATACGGTGGTGTTTTCGACATTTTTCGAGGATTTTTGGGTGTCTGAGCGCAAGAGGGTATTGAAATGGAATTTTGGGTCATTTTGGTAGCTTTCCGGCAATGGAAAAACGGCCAAAAATGAAAAAAACATTGTACATAGCAAGATTTTGCAGGGTTTTTGGATGCCAGAGCATTGAAAACACTGCAAAAACAAGTGTTTTGGACTGACGTTATAGCAAAAAACGTGTAAATTACCGTATGCTTGACTGGAAACATTACAAAAACACTGTCAAAAGCAATGTTTTGGAAGGATTTACTGCCTTTATGGCAAAAAACGTGTAAATTACCGTCTGTTTGACTGGAAACATTGGAAAAACACTGTCAAAAACAATGTTTTGGAAGGATTTCTTATTGAAACTTCTTAGCTTGAAGAGCCCCCACGGGGGAAAACCGCCCTTAGCCCCTCTCACGGACCGAAATAAACCTGCGGTGTGGGCGGCCACCCCACGCGAAGCGGGGTGAATATTCTAGATGGTCGATCATCTTCATTTTTTAGATGGTCGACTAAGTCAAACAACTCATCGAGGTTCCCATTCGATATCCTACTCCAAGATGGGGATGCATCTTATTGCATCTTTATACTTTGTGTTGCCATTTCTGGTGGTTTCTTCTTGATGCTTTCTTTTTGCTTAGTTTCTCTTGAATCCCAAAATTGTGCTGAAGTACAACTCAAACCATTTCAATCTTAAACTACTCCAAACTTAAATTGTGCGTGGAAGCATGAGTCCCATCCATCCCTGGCATGTCTCAATTCACAACGTCTTGCAGCTCAGATTCTGCAAGCTTCACTTGGTCCCTGGGCGCATCAAAACAAATAAGTGTTGTATCAGAGAAGCCATCAGGTTATGGGTCAAAACCCAAAAAGGACAGCACCAAAAATGATCTCAAAATCTGAGGGTCGCAAGGTCTGCAATCTTGGCCAAATCAGTCAAAGATTCATGACTTGCATGTTTAAGCTAACTACACTTGTCACTTATTACGTTCGAGGAACCGGAATTTCAATGCCTCACATGCTCACAATGCCTCAAGTCTGGCATGTCCAGGCCAGTTGGGCTTCCAGTCTCAAAAAAAAACGCCAAAATTATGAAAATCAGAAGTCATTTGGGGATGGGTCAAGAATTTTGATCAAGGGATCCGCAGATTTGAGTCCTGTGCAGATTTGTTAGTTAGTACAATCGTCCTTCGTTTCGACGTACCTCATTTTGACTTATGCCCATTTTTCCAGTCTCGGGGGATTCAAACCAGAGGTGCACAGCCCATATCACCTCTGCCAAGCAGCCTGTCCAAAACGCCTTTGGCCTGCACATATCGGCTTCGTTGGTTCCAACATAGGGTCCAAACACTGTCACTTGCGTATAAATGTTGCAGACTGTCTCGTCCTCTTGAGCTTTCTACACCACATCAGATCCTTTTTGCCCAGCTGAAAACACTGGTCACTTGGGTTTCATATTCCGAGGGGGGAGAAGACACATGAAACCAACAACCAGCGATGATTGGCAAGCTCCAGAAAATTGAGGCAGATTGATCCCATCCTATGCAGGGGGAATGATGAGCCCAGCACCAGTCAACCGCCTCCACCAAAGGTTTCCCGATGTCCAGCTCACTCTTGTCCGGTGCAGCACAGCAGGTAGCGCAAAACCTCGCTTCAAAGAAAGAACAACAGATTGTGGACATCCTTTTTTCCAGCATCCCTATTTTCGTGGCTTGTGTTATTCCCGCGTTTTGTTGGTCAAAATTTAGTTTCTTGCTCGAATCCCCATGGTTTTCTAGATTGAGTCCACAGTGTTTGTTTTCCAACTCCTACTTGTGTTTCTTGAGTATATACAGTATTTAGTCCCGCATTCATTTCTTGGTTAAATTTCCCCGATGATTTTCTTGTTTCAATCCCCATAGAGTTGGGCCCTCTCGACACAGAAAAGACCTTGGCTTCCGAGGTGCATCTCGTCAACTACTGCGATAGACCTTAGAAACATACCCGTAACAAAGCTGCCTCTGCAGCTTGGGGCGTCACTGTTATCCAACAAATATTGAAAACTTCAGAAACATGGGGATTGAAGAAACAAACATTCGGATTGCAGGTACAGAAACGCAGATTGAACGTTTGAAACAAAAGTGAAGGAGGATCTAGCCGACACAAGTGGGCATTGACCCTGCAAAATGGAGAGTTCACCAACAGACTTCGCGACTTCCTGTAACGGGGAAAAAGAGCTCTAACCAACAAAGAATTGGATTTGGAGTCTGAGTAACAAAAGCTAGCACTTGAGTCAACAACGGTGAGCGGTAGAACTCATGGTTTGTGGACGGCTGGCGAACCCCAATTCCTTTTGTTCTTGGCATGAGAAACGCTCTCCATCCGTCCCAACAGGAAAGCATCTTCTGGAAAACCTGATGGGGTAGACCATCAGTCGTCATTGGGGTCACGAACTGTTCAGGTCAGGTCACTTGTCGACGGGTCGACGATCCGTAAATCAGCTGCTGATTGAGCACAACAGGCTGAGGTAAGAAAAATAACTCCACAGTTAAGCTTGTACTGGTGATAAAGAAAACTCAGGGTGACAACGCAAATTTAAACCACCCTCGTATACACAATATCAACATCATGCAGCATTTCACAAGTAGTGCCGGTTGATGGGACAGCATCTGACGGCACCTGCCGGAAGGCATTCAGGGACTTCGGAGGGCTGGGCCTTGGCACTGTGGGAAGTAAGAAATGGGACCTCAACAAATCGGGAAAGGCGTTCGAAACCAGTTTGCACCTGAAATTTCTGAAATGACTATTCTAGCAAGATTTGATCAGATTTATGTAATATGGTGACTAGGGAAGGCTATGGTCTTGGAATAACATGCAAGAAAGGACGTCAAGACAAAGTCCACACTTGAAGTCAAAGATGCCCGAGGACAGAACGCAACAATGGGTGTGACATCTGACACGCGACGCTCCTGGACCAGTTCATCCCCGCGGAACATAGGAATGTCGGAATGCTGTCAATACCTAGGAATCACGGATTGCATATCATGGAATCATGGGGTACTACTTGAAGTTTTACTCAGGAGCATGGTTTTACATGTCGGTTTTGAGGCGTGCCAAGGGCACCATGATTGCTCTGGATACTCAGGGGACGGAGACAAGGGACGGAGACAGGTGGCACATTGACTCCTACCTGGGGAGCTTAAAAACCAAAAAGGCTGGCATGTTTATTCACGAGGGGCATGCCATCTACAATGTCTAAGTTGACCATGATCTGCAAACACCATCAGAACTCCTGCATCGGTGGACTTCTGGTAACAGACCAAGAAGGCTCCTGGCACAGGACGAACACAGCTGTCCAACAGAACCCATCAGGGATGGCTTGTCCTCGACAGGAACGCTGCTGGCACCCCCATGCACCGGGTCCACCTCAACACTGGTTTCAGGAGAAACCCTCAACCTGCGATGTGCCTGTTGGGTATGAAAAATGTGGGATTACCTGTTTTTTCGTAAACCAGCCCGTCCGAACTTGGCACCTTTAGGCGGAACTGCACATTTTTCACACACCCAGAGTCGATGTCCAATTTTTTGAACCACATGGGCCCCACCGATATAATTGCTGGGATACTTCTTTACAGTTGTCTGGGAGTGCGGTTTCTCCACTCACCATTCAGCGACTTTGTGCAACGATGGCCGCAGAATTTCTAGGTCCCAAAACCATCAGCACTTCCAGACCTCAACAGCACATCAGGCTGACCAATATCAAGATCCCTCCAAATGCTTCCACACCACGCTCCCACGCAGCACATCACTCACCCTGACTTGGCAAGACCGCTACAAGAACTGAGATCTTCGGCGATGCTGCAGCTGCTGATTCTCTCTCCTTCAGCAGAAATCAAACAACGATCATTTAAAAAAATAGATGGAGCGTGGTGGAAAATATGTTGTTGTTGTTGTTGTTGCCAACGTACCCATTGAGGACACTGACAAACTGGCCTCAATTCTTCTTTTTCAGAACGCAGCTCTTCCTTCTGAGAACGTTCTCGTTCCACCTCTGCAAAAAGACCAAAGGCACCCAAGGAGGAGCACCGCACTCTGACACAATCAAACGGTCAAGAGTGCTTTGGCAGGAACTAGACAGCACTTGCTCCAACTGAAGAAGGAAAGGATTCGATAGATAGATAGATAGATAGATAGATAGATAGATTAGATTGATAAGATAGATACGATGGATAGGGTAGATAGGATAAGATAGGATAAGATAGGATAAGATAGGATAAGATAGGATAAGATAGGATAAGATAGGATAAGATAGGATAGATAGGATAAGATAGGATAGATAGGATAGATAGGATACATTAGATCGATAAGATCGATAAGATCGATAAGATGGATAACATATTATGGATAACATATTATGGATAAGAAAGATGGATAAGATAGAGAAGATAGCTAAGATAGAGAAGATAGATAAGATAGAGAAGATGGATAGGATAGATAGGATAGATAGCATAGATAGGATAGATAAGATAGATAAGATGGATAAGATGGATAAGATAGATAAGATAGGAAAGATAGATAAGATAGATAACATAGATAACATAGATAACATAGATAACATAGATAACATAGATACGATAGATAGGGTAGAATAGATAGAATAGATAGAATAGATAGAATAGATAGAATAGATAGAATAGAATAAGATAGAATAGAATAGAATAGAATAGATTAGAATAGATTAGATAGTAGGATAGGGTAGGGTAGGATAGGATTGGATAGCTTAGATAGCTTAGGTAGCTTAGATAGCTTAGATAGCTTAAACAGCTTAGATAGCTTGAGAGCTTAGATAGCTTAGATAGCTTAGATAGCTCAGATAGCTCAGATAGCTCAGATAGTTCAGATAGCTTAGATAGCTTAGATAGCTTACATAGCTTACATAGCTTAGACAGCTTAGATAGCTTAGATAGATTAGATAGCTTAGATAGCTTAGAGGGCTTAGATAGCTGAGATTCGATAGATTCGATAGATTCGATAGATTGGATAGATTGGATAGATTGGATAGATTGGATAGATTAGATTAGATAGATAGGATAGATAGGACAGATAGGACAGATAGGACAGATAGGACAGATAGGACAGATAGGACAAATAGGACAGATAGGACAGATAGGACAGATAGGATAGATATGATAGGTAGGATAGGTAGGATAGGTAGGATACATAGGATACATAGGATGGATCGGATGGATCGGATGGATCGGATCGGATGGATAGGATGGATGGGATGGATAGATAGATAGATAGATAGATCGATCGATCGATAGATAGATAGATACACTGTGCACCAAATGATATTCGGCTTGACATGTCGGCCAACAGCTTGCCTTGTCTTCAAGCTCCTCGACCTTCTGCCATAGCCTGGGCGTAGCTGGACCGGTTTTCACTCCGAAAAGGATGTTGGTGTCAGGCGGCTTTGGCAAGTTTCCATTACCATGATGCTGATAATGAGTGAAACCGAGTGTGTGTATATTTATATATTATATAAATATATGATCTGTGCATGCTGGACAGCATGCATGTAGTAAAGTCCCAATTCACACATCTTCCAACAGTCAACCATGACCATTACATGCCTCAATGCAATAGAAGTCTGCCAAATTTGACATCTGTAATCTGCACCGTTTTCCCGGCAGTCTGCTCCGAATTTCAGCTTTGGGCGCATTCAACTGCGACATAACCTGGCTGTCCACACCTTTGACCTCACAAAAGTTTTGGACGAGCATATGAAAAGTCCTGATCTGATTTCTGAAAAACACTACTTTGTGTATAACATTCTGCACACTGCGATACCCAACGGATTTATGCCTTCTACCTGGCTATAGCCCTCTAATATTGGCACCGAAAATGGCTATCTCCGTAGCAACATCATCGGAGCCCGTGTTCCAGCATCTTGCTTGGGGCGCCACGATCTTCGACCATTAAGATAACGCTGTGATAACCCTCAAATCCATTCATGGTCATCAAAAATCATCAAATACGACTAGGTGATCCACTTCCATCTACCGATGAGAATCTGTTCTTCCATCTGTTTGCCTCCAAAATGTGGAGAAAAACTGACTACCCTGCCTCAGGGCGACGCTTGCCATCAAGGCGGACCTACAACCGGAGTACTTCATTGAGGGTTCAGAATAGTTTTTGGATTTGATTTTGGCTCAGGTTTTGGATTTTTTTGGGGATTTCTTTCCTGGCACCAATTGCCTTGTATTTGCAACAGTTTGGAACTAGAATCTGTCATTTTGCATGGTATTTGCTAGATTGTGGCATGGTTACTTTGCATTTTGCATGGTATTTGCTACAGGCAATGTTTGCCTTCCATTTTGCATGGTATTTGCGACGTTTTGGCACTTCAACCTTTCATTTGCATGGTATTTGCTACATTTTGGTACTTCAACCGTTCATGTGGGTTTCTTGAGAGTTTCTGTAGGCTTTCATTTAGTGTTTCATTTAGGGTTTCATTTAGGGTTTCATTTTAAGGTTTCATTTAGGGTTTCATTTTAAGGTTTCATTTAGGGTTTCATTTTAAGGTTTAATTTAGGGCTTCTTTAGAGTTTCATTTAGGGTTTCATTGAGGGTTTCTTTAGGGCTTCATTTAGGGTTTCATGTAGGGGGTTCTTATCAGGATTTCTTTAAGGTTTCTTTGGGTTTCACCTGTATAGGGTCTTTAGGGTTTCATTTGGGATACAAACAGGAGAGAATAAAGCAAAAGAAAATGAAAAAAACAAAGAGGTAGTAAAGACAAGAAGTAGAGCAGCAAAACACATGACCGAAGAAAAGAAAAACGTAGAATAGTAGAAGTAGAAAGGCACAAAAGCACAAAAGCAGAAAAGCAGAGAAGCAGGGAAAGCAGTGAAGCAGAAAAGAAAAGAAGCAGGTAAAGCAGAGAAGCAGGAAAAGCAAAAAGCAGAAAAGCAGAAGCAGAAAAGCAGAGAAGTAGACAAGCAGAGAAGCAGAAAAAGCAAAAAGCAGAGAAGCAAAGAAGCAAAAAAGCAGAGAAGCAGGAAAGCATAGAACCAGGAACCCAAAAAAAAACAAGACCTGCCGCGAAAACAAAAAAAAACACAGATAAATAGCCCTCCCTTCATTGATTCATTTGGACTTTGGGTTTTCAATGGGAATTCAACCTGGATCAATTTGGTTGATAATTTGGTTTGACAATTTGGATTTTCGAGTTGATGGCAGATGTGAGTCCAACAGTCCAACAGTCTGAGTTGATCAGTCAGCTGTCGGGGTTTCTCCTTGGCAGGCTGTCGAGTCAGTTGCGACGCCTCGGAGACAATTCTGGGAAGCAGGTGGATCTGTTGAGACATTTGCAGCGCCAAGTTCCATGCTGGTGATGGTGTTCGTCCTCAGCGATGTGCTTCCAGGTTCCTGCTGCCTCTACTGCTGCCTCTATATCAACTAATTTGGATATGGACCCTGATCGAATAGTCCAAATTTGGAATCGTTTACATTGGTTTACATTTGGTTTACTACTAAAAGATGATCAAAACAGAATTTCTTTCCCCAGTTTGTTTGATCCCTGCCTCCTGCTGAAGCTTTCGCCGCTGGACGAGCAGCTGACCTGAACCCCCCAGTTTTGGACCACGGCAGCCAGTCATCAGCCCACATCCACTTGTCAACTTGTGATTTCCAGTGATCTGCCCCGCAAAATCAAGATACGTCTCGACCGTAGCAGGCACATAAGAATCAAGAGTCTTACTTTGACATTCGAGTGCAAATGGTGCGGAAATGCCGAAGGTCCAGACCAACCCTGTGATCCTCCAAAGGCTGCACACTAATGTTCAGTTTTGCGTATTTGCAAGGACAGCTGGGCAAGGGAAGTGCAAAGATATTGGAAACATAACACTAAATATCACCAATACATCACCAATATATCATATATCTGTGGATTTAAGGTTGCCCAGTTACAAACGTAACTTTCATAGTGATGGCACTCAGGTGCTCGCTTGGGTGAAGTCTCTGGGGACGCCTGAAGCCGTGAGAGCAGCGAAAAATCTCAGGTCCTGACTGATTTTAATGGAAGGGTTTGAAGTTATGAAAAACCAATCCACTGCCATGCTATGCCTGGCGCACTCGACCCAAAGACATTCTTCCTTGTCCACATTGCACCTGGAGAATCGTGTCCCATCATTCCAGCGGGATCACCCTTCTGGGTTTGTCCAAAACTAGGGAACTCACCAAAAATATCCAAAATCACATGGTTGAGCAGTTGAAACGATCATTTCCACTTAAAATTGCGGGGGTATCTCAGGCATCTCTCATTGTTGGACAACCCCTTTTGCAGAGTTTCCCTATATAGATTTACATTCTGTTGCGATTTAACGAAGAAACTGAAGACTTCACCAGCGATCCTCGCAACTCCAGATTGCAAGATTTCCAATCTGACTCCATGTGATTACATATCCATCTGATTCCATCTGAATCCCTAGTTTTGATGCTTAAATCCCCATTTCTCGCCCTTGTTGAATCTGAATGAACCGCAACAAATCCATTCCTCCACCATGTTTCACCCATCACCCATCCAGTCCCTTCACCGGACCATGACGCAGGCCTGCACAGGCGAAGACGAGCGTCCCTTGCGGGCGGCAGTGGTCCTAAGTTGGCTTTGACCCCACACAGCAAGAGGATTGTGAACCCAGAACATAGCTGTTGGTACAATGGGATATGAATGGAAATATTATATAATAGGAATAATGCGGATAAGGCATGATAAGGTTTTGCTTCAACAAGATACTATCCATAGGTCCATAAGTCTAGCAAAATGAAGCCATTCACCTTTGGTCTTATCTCCATCTTCAAGCCACCGGACCCGCTTGGCGCCGTGGCAGAGGTCCTGCCAACGGAAGCTTCCAAGCGATGCTTTCAAGTGCCCAAAGATTGTGGGAACCAGGCACCTTGATCTTGATCCACCCAATTTTAGAAATACAAACAGCACAAGTCAATGATCAGCTGTTTCTCCTCTGCTGCACTGGTGGCGAAGCAGACCTGTGCACTGTGAGGAATTTCCAAACCATGGATCATGCTGTAATACTGTTTAGCTGCTGTCCCTGATCTGGCTGTCACTGTCGGACATATTCCCAACGACTCTTTTTCTCCCTTGTCGTTGCTTAGCACCTCCATTCCATCATAAAACTCAATTCCTTGATACAATACCATCCATTGATTTATTCCGTTCTGTTCATTCCCTTCTGGTCATTCCAAGTTGGCAGTGAATGTTTCAAGATCGAAATTGCTGACGTCAAATCTGCACAATTTCAAGTCTTCTGTGGCCCAGAGAACAAGAAAATCCGTTCCTAATATGGGGATGAGTCAATACCTACAATAGTCCGTAAATGGGAGATGAACATCCATGTCAAAACAGCCCTGAAATGGATGCTCTGCCACAACAATTACCACAACAATCACAAAATATTACCAGTTTTGTGGGTCTTTGGGCGCATCACAACAATTACCTCAATGACTCAACTCCCGTCTTGACACTGTCCGTGGTGCCGGTGCCTTGTTCGAGACTTTGGGAGCACCTTTGGGTGATCGTTGGCAGCCTGGCGGACCTGCAGAGATGGCATGGTGGCTGAAAACGGTGCAAAAACCTAGCAAATCGATGGTTAATCATTGTGAATCATCATGTTCCCGAGGAAAACTGACATGTGATGTGCATCCCCATTTTCAACCCAATCCATTTTATGGATGATTGTTGAAAGGTTGGATTTATGGATTTGGGAATGGATTTGGAGAGTAGTCTTTTGTGGATTCCCATGCCCCTCAAACTCGTAGCCATGCCACCTCTATGTATAAAAAGACTCCCAGCCTTCACATCTCGAGATCCACCCTTGGACAAAACAACGCAAGTCGTCACATCGATCCCAGTCATACTGATGCGAGATGAATTTCAACCCCGGATGTACAACCCCCAGTTTATTTGTAGGGTCTGCAAAGCAGTGATAGCTCCAACTACACATGCAACCTCCATTGTGATTACTCACTCCTATCATCTAATCATCGAATAAATGGTATTTCCCATAAGGTCTTCCCCAAATATATCAACGATTTTCTAAACGCTGAGTGTGAGGCTTCAACTTCCCCTGGCCTGAGCACCAAGAATTGAGACCTTCGGTGCTTGAAAAAATGGACATTGAGGCCACTGCCAGGCCGCTAGTGGCTCAGCAGATACCTTAAATGCACAACAAGTGCCGATAAACTCGTGATTGTCTTTATAAAATGATATACAACATTTATGCACTGTTTATATATATATAAATATATTATGTGTGTATATATATATATATATTATGTCTATCTTTGTATATATATATATACACAATATTTAGTTCGCCGTGTTTTCGTTCATCCTATATCATCAAAGGAAGTTTAGTAGTCTAAACTCCGTGATACGGGCTGTGAAAACGTGGAGAGAGCAGAGGTGTGGAGAGATTAGAGATGGAGAGAGTAGGGATGAGGAGAGATTACAGGTGGAGGGACTAGGAATGTGCAGAGATTGGAGGTGGAGAGAGTAGGGATATGAGAGAGTAGAGATGTGGGAGACTCCAGATGTGAAGGTGGAGAATAAAGAGGTGGTCGAGGCAGTTGTAGTGTGATCTGCACTGATTGCAGATCTTAGTGGAACTGCTGTGTCAAGGTGATGTTTGGATCTTAGGAATCGCGCAAAACCCTATGTTTTCTCCCACAAAGTGGCTCCCGGCGTCGATGTGGGGAACCTCGTTTGTGCGACGGGTGCCGCGGTGGTCGACACAGTTGTAGTGTGATTTGCAAGGGAGTGAGTGCAGATCGCAGTGGGACTGCTGTGTTGATGTTTGGATGTTATAGGAGTCGCACGAAACCCTGCGTTCTCTCGCACAAAGTGGCTCTCGGCGTCGATGCGGGGAACCTCGTTTGGGGGACGTCTTCGCTCGTTTGCCCTCTAACGCGTCCTCCATGGGTGGCCAACGCACTTGTAGTGTGATTTGCAAGGCAGCGATTCCAGATCACAGTGGCGCTGCTGTGTCACCTATGTTTGGATGTTATGAGTCGCACGATACCCTGTGTTCTCTCGCGCAAAGTGGCTCCCGGCGTCGATGCATGTGTGGAACCTCGTTTGTGCGACAGGTGCGGTCTTCGCTCCTTTGTGCTCAAATGCGTCCTCCATGCATCCATGTTGGTCATTGCCGCAGTGGTCGACGCAACTGTAGTGTGATTTGCAAGGCAGTGAGTGCAGATCGCAGTGGAACTGGTGTGTTAAGGTGGTGTTTGGATGTTAGGAATCGCACGAACCCCTGTGTTTACTCGCACAAAGTGGCTGTGCGACGGGTGCGGTCTTCGCTCGTTTGCGCTCAAAGGCATCCTCCTTTGTAAAGTAGAATTGAAGTCTGCGGATCGCATTGTAATGGCCGCATCCATGTTGTTAATTGCCGCGGTGGTCGACGCAGTCGTAGTGTGATTTTCAAGGCAGTGAGTGCAAATCGCAGTGGGACTGCTGTGTCGCTGTGATGTTTGGATGTTATAGGAGTCGCACAAAACCCGGTGCTTTCTCGCGCAAAGTGGCTCCCGGCGTCGATGTGGGGAACCTCGTTTGTGCGACGGGTGCGGTCTTCGCTCGTTTGCGCTCAAAGGCGTCCTCCATGGTAAAGTCGAATTGAAGTCTGATCGCATTGTAATGGCTGTGTATTTTACCAGGTCAACCGACAATGGGGAAATACAACAACAAATCCGCTTAGCACTCAGCTCTTTTGAACCAACGCTACAGAGTAGTACGATGATATGTACAATACATGGTTTTACTGCAGGAGTTTTTACACCCCCTCGGGCGAGCAGGGACGACTGCGGAGAACGAATAACCCAGAAGAGCATACCCTCGCGGGTAGCCAAATCTGTTTATTTGGTTTTGAACATTTTGTGCAGTCTTTCAAAGGTCCCTCTAAAAAGCTCAAGCCCGTAAAACCCAGCGCAGCTATGCAAGGAAGGCACATTACCATGCCACATCTTGCGCTATGCTACAAAAGAAAATCATCGTCTACCTGCGGTTCCAATAGATCCAACGGCCGCCGGCCTCGTCACGGTAATACCAAGCCCCACGCCAGAAACTCCATTCTCGACGTGCACCATAGTGATCACGATTCCAACTCCAAGAGGCATCCGGGCGACCGGAGCTTGCAGCCTTCGATGTGACTGTGCTTGCTGCTTTTGCAGTGGGCGGCGTCTCAGGCTCCAAGAATGGTCGTGCTCCTGCTTTGGATGTTGGTGGTTCGGGTGCAAGGAATGGTGCATTGTTGGGATCAACTGAGGCATCAGCGTGCGAGGCGTCTGCGCGAGCAGAGCTTGAGGCGGCTGTGTCATCATTTGCAGTGGCGGATGCATCAGCTTCGGCTTTGCGCTTTCGCTCAATGGTGGGCGCGACCGTGGGGTCGGCCTTTTGACCTCCAGGACCTCCAGCCTTTGCAGCGGCGCTCTGCTTCTCTTTGCGTTCAAGGTTGCCCCGAACCAATGGAAGGTTTTCCTCATACAGCTTTTCGAGGAATTCAAGAGTGCCATCAAAAGGAACTTGGACGGTGCCCTTCCAGGTCAGCAGGCCAGGGAATGCGCCACGACGGCCGATGTAGCTGACATATTCATCCTCTGTAAAAATGTGGCGGCCGAACATGAAACCCCAGGTTTTCTTCCATGTTTTTCGGAACTCAACTGGGAACCCTTCCACACCTCGAGGTTGGGACATGAAAATCAACTTTGATAAGCAGTTTTCATTTTGGGCATTGGCGGCGACGCCAGCCGAGATCTGAGCTTTGGTCCTGGGTGGATCGGGGAGGTTAGCGTATGCGAACATATCATCAAAGATACATTCCTGCAGGCCCTTCCCCTCCCCGTGGATGCGGTCGCAAAATGTGACGTCGCTGGCGAATCGATCTTCCACGTCCTCGTAGCCCAGCGCTTTTGCACGTCTATGCCTATCGCGGCAGTCTTTGAGGACTGCTGATTCCACGGATGTGATCCCCCTGGGGCCCAGTTCCCGGCGAAGAAGATCGGCTTGCTCATTTGTCAAAGCCGTCAACAAGCTGCCGCTCATTTTCCCAAACATTCCGAACCCGGCGAGACTCTGCATTCGCCGTTCAAGGATGCGGGTCCTCCTGTTGGGTTTGTCGGCCTCTTTTGTTTCGCCACTTTCGTCCACTGGGAGTGGCTCATATCCACATGTGGTGCATGTCACTTGGCCACTGACGTACTCGACCTGGCAGAGGGGGCAGGAGCCCATGAAAGGTTCGCAGTACTTTGGTGCAATGTAAACACGGCGCGCCCTGGCGGGCGGCTGGTCAACTTGCATTGGGGCAGTGGCTGCATCATCAGTGGACTTGGCATCGGGTCGCCCCGTGCTGGTGTCATCCATTGGGTCGTCTTTTGCATCATCTCGGGCAGTCAGGGTGACCGCTCTGGATTTCGGTGCTGAGGCTGATTCCGCGCCTGTCCATGTGCTGGGCTCGAGATTGCTCTCGGCGCGGGACCAAAGCACCTGTCCATCTTCTGAGATGCTGACCAGAAACTGCGGTGGGATGCGTTCTGAACACAAAATACCATCCATTTCTGTGCGACTAAAGATGACACCAGCTTCAACTGCTTGCCGCATTGCGATTTTGACTTCGACTGGACATTTTGCTCTTAATCCAGATCGATATCCCTGTGTGCCGATACAGTGTTCTGCCATGTAGATATGAGCACGGCCACTGTTGACTGTGTCACCGCCGCCTGGGATCAGGCCGTTCTGTGCGATGCTCTTCCAGCTGCTTCTCATCGTGCGATGAAAAACAACTTCAGGGACCTCAGTCATGGCACACAAGGGCACGCCGGTGAAGGCGGCTTTTCGCTCGGGGGAAACTTGGTTTGAGCAATACACCATGGTTGAGTTGGCATAGAGGCCCCCGGCGGAACTCAAGGCAGCTTGGGAATGACCCTGAATTGCACGGATTTTCACAGGATAATACGGCATGCCTAGGCCATTGTCGACAAGGAAATGGGAGATCTTTGCACACAAGAATTGGAACCTACTCTTGCCATGCTTGTCGATCTTCATTGCGGTGCCAAACAGGTTTGCTACGGTGATGAAAACATCTGGGGGCACTTCCTTGCGGAAGGCTTTGGCAAAATCCTCCAAGTCGATCCAAAGGTCTTTGTCCATTGGCACCTTGGCACAGGATCCATGCCCCCTGCAAACTTTGTTGACACGGGTTGCAAAATCGGAGAATTTCTTGTCGACGCGAGTCTGGCCAGCAATGGTCTCAACGTCGGATGCCGATAGCAGTTCCAGTTCATAGGCCGTACCTTCAAAGAGGATCCCGGGCACATCTTCCCCGTCTGCATTGGTCACCATTGTATATTGGTATTCAGGCAAATGCTCTTCCATCCAATATGCTTTCACGTGGCCGGATGCATGTTCCTCTAAGCGCGCAGTTGCCTGCGGCTGGTACTGGCTGGATGTGGCTCTTTTGTCATCTGCGGGCTCATCCAATGGGACTGGTGCTGCTTTCGGTCGCGACTTCAACATGACCTCAGCCGTTTGGACCAGGATTGTTGCTCTGCTGGATTCAGCGGGCTCGCCGTCGCCGGCGGCCTTTGGAGGGTCATCTTTGGGAGGCTCAGCAAAAGTTCCAGAAGGCATCGTCTTGACGTCGATGTAGTCCTCGGTGTCTGGTTGTTGAGCTTCAACGTCCTCCTTGGTGAATGACCTGCCCGTCGGCGTGATGTGTCGTCGGGACTCTCCACAAAGCAACTTGGTGATGTTTGCACATGTCTCCTGATAGGATCTTGGCAGCTCGTCGAGGACGGCGCTCATGTTCCTCCGCAAATCATCCCATGTTTCCTGGCCACACTGAGCAAGCTCCAAACCAATTCGGCCAACCCGCCATCCGCAGTCAATAGCGAACAATGTCGCTGTCCAATAAGCGGCGAGACGCGTGCGATTTTCTTCAGAGTTGGGGAAATGCCACTGGTCTCTGAATTCCATCGCATCGGCGTACCCCTTCGCACGCAGCCACGGATACTTCGGATTGGCAAGCCCTTGCAGGCTGCTGGTTAGAGCTTTAAATCTTGGCTCCAATGCATCAAAGAACTGATCAAAGATAGGATGGATGCCATAGTCAGCGGACCAAGGCGCGGTCGTGAGACCGGCCGATTGCAAATCCAACTCCCGGGCCTTGTTGACAAACCAAGTCAAATGGCGCTCACAATCATCCAGGATCGTGGGCCAGTGCCCGTTGGGGCCGTCGTACGGCCAATTTGGATTTTGGGCAATCCCATCCTCACCTACCAATTCATTTCCGAACCAGGACAAATGCAGGTTGATGCGGGCATCAGGATAGCGCTCGCGGGCGTCCGCGGCCAATTCAATCCCACGTTTGACCAACTTCTGCAGAGTTTTGCCCCAAAGCATCTCATGGATAAACTCAGTCACATACTTAGGTTTACGCTGCCGGTAATGCTCGGACAGGTCAAACTTCTTAAGTGTTTTCCTACGCCCTGTGATCAATGCACATGACGAGTCAGAGACTAAGATCCAGATTGCTTCATTGACAGGCATCTCTGGCAACATGATCTTTTCGATGTGGGACTCCTTTGGCAAAAAGCAGAAGCTAAGGTATTCTGCAAGCGGATCCTCTCGACCGTAGAACCTCAGGGCCGAGGCCGGCGTCCATTCGGTCATCAATCCATCCACGAGGTCCTGAGCAACCTGATTCTCACCTTCATTGCGCATGGCCAATGCATACAAAATGCGATTGTGAAGGAGCAACCATGCTTCTTTGTTAGCCTCACGTGTGGCTTCGAGCGCAGCCTCGCGGCTGGCCGGGTGTGCTGTGGCATATCGCGAGTCAGCCATTTTAGCAGGACAGGCACGAATGACAGCGGGTGAAATCCTTTTGGATGTTTGGCCCACCACAGCTACCCGGAAACACTCATGGAGCATGTCGGTCAACTTGAAGGTATAGTTCTCAGCAAGTTTAAGAGCTTTGCCCCTACTTTGATCATGCTCATGTTTGCCATCACATTTGAATGAGTCTAACACTGCGAGTTCTTTGAAGTTTCCTGCAATAGTCCAACTTTTCTTCATTGGTTGACCGTTGTTTCCAAGAACACCCAACATACAACCATCAAAGTGATGAGTAGTCATGGATCGTTCTATGAGGAATTTTCTAACCATCGGCCATCTCCAATATTTGCAATTCTTGGACAGTTCAAATGCTATCAAGGTTCGTTCATCATAAACTTCGTCCACAAGTTTGACAAAAGATTTGAACAACTTGGTAAACTGTTTTTGTTGCTCTTTGATTCTTTCCTGACCCTCAACAGTAAGGCCATTTACGTTCCCCCATGGGCTACCTCCAACACAAGGCAATGATGCATAAAGTATCAAAGTGCTGTCATTGAAATCATTTCTGAAATCTTGGACTTGGGAGGCTAGCCGTTGCCGACAGCTGGTAGTGGTACCATCTTCTTTTTCGGTAACCCTAATGCAGTGGCAATCTTCATTGGACTTTCTTGGGGTACTAAGCTTCGAATCATCAGAGCAGCAAAATTCGATCAACATTCTGGGCTTAAAAGACTTTTGGGAGCCCCCCTGATTCCCGGCAGCGGTTGCTAATTTTGGCACCTTAGTGGAGTTCGGCGCCGCGGTGTGGCGGGCTGCTGCTTCTTCCACCTTTGTCGGGCCAATGCCAATGAGATGAATGGCATGCAACCAAAGGGCTGGTCGGGTAAAAGGTTTTGTAAGAATGTCTGCAACTTGGAAACTAGTTCCTACATTGAGAAGATCGAACTGTTTACATTCAAATTGTTGTTTCAACCATTTGAAGTTGATGTTTTGAGTTTTGTTCATGTGTCTCATGGATGCTGATGAACCGGTGGACATGACTGTGATAGTCGCTTGGTTGTCCTCCATAAATTTGACTTGATAAAATTCAGGGAAACTGGCCTTGAGGGAGTTGATGTCCGCAACACTACAACCTGTATCGACATTCCCATTACGGATTTCGTCAATTTCAGGGTCGATCCTAGTGAACACAACATCTTCTTGGGGCTTCGCGGCGTCGCGAGCTGGTTTACCCTGTAGCTTCTTGAAAAGGTTCAACTGCTCAAACAGGGCCAGCATTGGAATGCCCTCAGCTCTCATGCTGTGATTTGCGGCAACTACCTCAGCCTCAGTTGAAGATATGGCAACAACCGTTTGTTTCTTACTGAATGCATTTAAGGGGTAGTACGTGTTGGGGCCTACAAGCACTATGGCACTGCCAGTGGTACTCTTGCTATCATGTTCGCCTGCATGGTCTGCGTCGGCAAAAAGCCAGAGTTGGCATTCGTCAAAGGCATCCCCAATGAAACCCTCTAGGAAATGGTGCTTTGTACAATGAATGTATGACACCAATCTGTGCAAGGCAACATCGCATTCTATGGACCATTTTGTCACTCTTGATGCTAAGCTTTGTGTGGCACGCAACAAGTCGAACCTTGCCATTCTTGCGGCGAATAGTATCTTCATCAAGATCTTGCTGGCCACTGGCTGGAATTTGCCAGGCTTTTCATCTTCACTGAGTGTGGGCCGTGCGATGCCAGCATCAGTGAATGGTGTTGGCACCTCTTTCAAGGACGATGGACTGACTTTTGCAAGATTACAGTAATTTTCTACACAGGACCCCAGGAAATCGCTCATGTCATACCTCACTAAGTTCACGGGCTTGGCCATGACAGCTTTGTTCTTCACGGCGTGTTCAACCCCCCTGAACTTAGAGGCCTTGGCTTCCTTTTTCGCCTCGCGTTTGTCGCGATGTGGTCCTGGTCTGGCTTTACTTGCCATTGCAAACTGCTTGAATTTGTCAGGTCCGTCCTGTCCATAACAGAAAACTGTTTTTCCTGTCCTGAATTCGTTTGTTTGATTGCTAGATGTTTTCCAATCATCTGTATAAACATCATAGCCCCCCTGATTGTTCCCGTCGGTGATGCTAGGACAACTTTTCAATGTGACCTTTTTGTCAAAGAAAGTTATGCGACTCGTGTTTTGACAAGTTACATCTCCCCCCTCATCAACCGGCTGGTACAATCTTTTTCGGGGTTGTATGTGATGTCTGATCCATGCCATATTAGTTTCATCATGCTCCCACCAGTCTTGTGTTCTGTGTTGTGCGGCTGCTGACTTCTTGGCTTCAAAGGCGAATGCGAAAGGGTGTGCCTGCGAAGGCAACCGGATGTTTTGAAATTCACGGTGCATACAGCCAAAGTAGCGGTCATATGGCTCAGGATCACCAATGTTCACTGCAGCCTTGACGCTTGCCCATGCCTTTTCCAGATTGGCGGTAGGGCCAGCCATCTTGAAGTCATCTACATACACAACCAAAAGACAGTTGAGCTCTTGATGATGAAAAATTGAATGCCAAATGTCAGGTAAAATTTGCTTCCAACCCTGTTTCACCACACGGCTATTGAGATGATTTTCCCAAATACCCCCGCTATCAGGATGGCCATAAAGGGCAAGTAACATGGGAACCATGGGTTGCCAGTACTTTTTCTCCCAATCTTTGGGCCATCTGTTGCGTGGAAGTGACAACCATGTGGGCACCCCTGTGAAGAGGGCTTGTATGTAGGCTTGGATTGCATCTGCCTGCTGTTTGGAGAACCCGGGCTGACTACCGAAAGCATCTAGCAGCTTTGCTGCTTCCATGGATGCTGGGGAAGAGCCTAACTCGTTGAAGAGTGCGTGATCGGAATTCTCGTCCCTGACATTGTTCCCTTGAAAAACCGTCCTGCCCTTGAACTTCCGGCGAGGGTCTGATTCAGGCAATTCAGAACCCTTCTCATAGCAAGCCTCAAAGATTCGACCTAGGTGCACAGTTTGGCCATTGCGACGAGCCTCAGCTACTATGTCGCGGCATTCACGAACACGCTTCTCATCCCAAACACCCTTATTACGGAGATTATCCCACTCCTTATCAAGGGCGGCCTTGGCCTTGGGGTTGCTGGCAATCTCATCTTTTGATACAAGCCTAGCAACTGAAGCGAAAAGCTCGAGTGCGACCTTGAACTCAAGTTCCTTGATCTTCTCTCTGACGAGCTCTCTAATTCGAGGCCGGTGCTCAGTTGTGGCAGGCGCGGCAGCTTTTGGCATTGCCGGCACGGAAAACTTTTGGGAAGTGGCTGGAACAATTTCCCAAACATTGCCTACGAGCTTTGCAGTTGCAGGAGGGCATTGAGTTGCCTCAAGCCGGGCCGGTGAAGACTTCTTCTTTTTGCCCTTGCTGCCAGATGACGATGCTGGCTTTTCCTCCTGCTCCTTGGCTGCTTTCTTTGCTTCTTCCTCGATGATCAGCTTCCTATCTTGAGGTCCTAGCATCTTCCACAGTTCTGAGTCGATCCCCTCCGGACGCTTTGAACCTTTGTAGTTACGTACAATCCGGTGACCATCCCAATGATGTCCATCTGGAATAATTTCACCTTTGGGGGTCAATTTGAGATCTGGAAATACGGGCGCTTCGGGTGCATCAGGCTCGACATCGCTGTCGGCTGGTAGAGGCGTTCCTGGCTCGTATTCATACTCATCTTGTGGCGGATGCAAACTGGATTCAAGTGGCACAGCTTTGGGTGTCTGCGGAATGACCTGATCCTCAAGGCGATCGGCTTTGGGTGCTTTCGAGTCAATCAGAGCTTTCAAAGGAAAGATGAAACCCTCGGATGGCAATTCCAACCTCTTTGTTCTTTGGATTGTCAGTGCACCCCAGTTGACATGATAATCTGCGGCTTCCAACTTGGCAACTAAGTATTCACCCTTCCAATCATGACCTGGTTGGATGTAATACCCAAGGAAAATTCCTTCATTTGCTGTTGGGGAGAGTTTACCTGATGTGTTATCCAACCTCTTGGGGTTATTTCAGAACAACACTTTGGCACCAAATGGAATGTGCATTGCAGGGAACTCTTCACCAAACCTGAGTTGCCACGGGGATTCACTGCCGTCAAGCTGGGGGCTTGCATTGATCGCGGTCGCATGATGCTGCATGGCCAATGGCCACATCTTCAAAGGAAGTCCTGATTGCAACAAATTGCTCCGGGCACCTTCCAGCATCTGACGAACTTCGCGCTCAGCAAAAGACTTTGATGAATCTACATATTCAATGGAAGTTTGGTGTCTGTAACCCAAAT
Source organism: Cladocopium goreaui (assembly GCA_947184155.2). Classification (NCBI taxonomy): domain Eukaryota; class Dinophyceae; order Suessiales; family Symbiodiniaceae; genus Cladocopium; species Cladocopium goreaui. Next base: position 420,245 of record CAMXCT020006412.1, read on the forward strand.
CCTTGATGGCCCTGATCAATTCTGGGGAATTGTCAGTGTACACAACTTGAACATCATCCTTTGATCCAATGAAATGATTCAAACCATCAACACAGCTTTGTGAGTCCTTGGACTGGCTAGGGTAGACATACCGATATTGGGTGTGCAGATCTTTCAACACCAATGCAACTTGCTCCCCCCTGAAACCCTCTTCTACATTTTTCTTAATGATAACGTGATCCCCAATGATGTGGTCACCAAACACTTCAGTCTCGATTCTCTTCTGACCACCTTTCTTTCGTGCCTGAGGAGCCATCATTCTTGCTCGTTGGCAGGTTCTGCAAAAGGGATTCTTGGGGAAATGAGTGTACTGATGTTGGGTACTTGCAGCTTCAGCCAGCAAATCCTCAGTCTTGCGGCTTCGGATGTACTCCTGCTGAGCGTCATCCTCCACCAGCTCGTCCAATTGCTCTTCGTCTTGGGCTTCGTCCCGCTTGGCTTTTGAGCTCGACCGTGAGGTCGGCATTGCAAACAACTTTCTAAGATGCTTATCCTTTTGGAATTGGTCTTTGGGATAAACCTTGCAACTATCATCCAAGATTGGGACATGACCTTCGATCTTGAGCTGGACAACCTTGTCATCTGGACGGACTAGGATTGGTTTGCCATTGGCAGGCCATACGAAACTGTAACCCTGATCTACACATCTTGTTCCTACGGAGAGCACAGCTGGGGTATGGTCAAGTACATACGGATGCACAGGATCTGGCAATGCGGACAGCTTGACATCAGCAACCTCGTTTGCCTCGGTCGAACCATTGGCTGTGACTAAGGAAATCGGATGCTCGGCTGCACGGCAGTTCTTGGCACTGACATCCCTCAGCATTCCTTTGGACACAAGATCGGATTCACTACCTGAGTCGACAAGCCAACTAACACCGGCCTTTGGCGCAGCTGTGGCAATTGACGGGAAACGACCAATGTCTCTAAGAGCTTTGGGACCGCTGATGAACCTGCACTCTTTGCATGTGATGTCACGTGTGTCCTCATTCCAACAACAAAACCCACAACTAGGTGCAACATCTGAATCATGAAGTTTCACAGTTTCTTGAAGCTGTCTTGCACGAACCTGAGCCTCATGTTGTTCAACCTTGGATGAAACTGGAACGTCTTCAGCTGTCTTGTACACCTTAGTGAACTCTCTCGGACGGTGCTTGACTGGGACTTGACGACCAACTGCTTTCACCTCGATCACATGTGGAGCCTTCCGGAATCTAAGACGCTTCATGCTGACGCTTGACTCATCAGAGCACGAAGTTGCCTTCGGCTGTTTTCGGACGATGCATGCAAACTTCTGGATCAGGCATGGAGCGGCTGTGGAATCCTTGCTCTTCTTTTTGGGAGCGGGTGAATTGGCCCTTTTGGTATCTTTGGTGGCGGCAGCAGCTTTGTCATCATGTTTATAAAAACATTTGTCACCACGTCTGCACTTTCCCTGGGCATGATAGATACATGGGGTTTTGGCCATTTCTTCCTTAGACATCTTCTTCCCCTTATCATCTTTATTGCCCCTTGATGGTGAACGTGTTTTGGTTCTTCTGGGTGATTGAGTTCGAGATTTGTCATCTTTGACATGCTTAAATGGACACTTTTTCCCCTTATCACAGGTACCCTTTTGGAACTTATAGCAAATCTTGTCACCTTTGCCACCTCGTTCCTGCGATCTACCTCGACTCGGAGAGCCCTTTCGGCCACCGCGACCATCGCCTTTGGCAGGTGCGGCCTTTGTGTCCTTGATCCCAGCCTTGTTCTTCTCCGCGATGCGGTTCCTGTTCTCCCTCAATCGTTCACGGTCGATCAAGTTCTTCATGGATTGGTGAAGAAAACTATAAGACTTTTCATGGGATTTCTCATGAGCACGGTCAAACATCTCGATGTCATATTTCAGCAACTGACTTGGTCGGATCTGCCTCAACAAGATGTCCCTTAACACAGCATCATCAGGGGTGACAGCCATGCCCTCTAGGGTAGCATCCCATTTGTTGATGAATCTTCGGAGATCCTGGACAGTATCGCCTACTTTGACAACACCCAAAAGATCTTCTACTCTGTAAAGGCTACCTGCTTCTTCTGATGTCTTGAAGTAGTCCTCAAACATGAGTAGAACATACCTTCCCCTGACCTGGATGCCTTTTCGGGGTTGCTGCTGGTTGAAATTCAAGATCCTAGTTGCGAGGTCCCCTCCGGCTGAGCGTGTGAGCGCTGCTGATAACTTTGTATCCAGCGTGAGGAACTTTCCAGGATCTTGGAGTTTCTTCTCCAACTGCTCTCTGGTGCACTCTTGATCATACACCTCGTTGAGCCAGAGCCACGCCTCATCCGGGCGATCTGAACAGCTTTTCACTTCATCCCTGACATGATTCTTCCAAGTCCTATACGACTCCGGAGCGGGCATGTTGTTCAGCTTGATGATTTCGGCCTCCTTAGTTTTTGGCTTATCCTTTTCTTCCCTTTGGGTTAAGGCTTTCACCAATTCAATAAGATCTGAGGGACCCATAACTTGCTGTTGCTTGGTTGCGCTCTTAGGAGATTCATTTGGGGGAGTTTTGAAAGCTTCAGTGGGAGTGAAAAACCCTGACTGCGTTGGCAATTGGGGCTGGTCGTTGCCGACAGCCGGCTTTTGCTTGGGACTGCCACCTTTGAGCAGTTCATCCAACTTGGCCTTTGCTTCCTGCGCCAACACTGCAGGCGTCTTAAACTCAAGAATCGGCTCATCACTGCCTCTGGCAGCCTGTGCATCGGATGCTTTGGGAGTGGCAATATTGAAGTGGGGCACGCTAGTGGTAGCGGCCGGCT